>JAKTRK010000012.1:0-247162 GCA_030579675.1 Liangdongia quercuum | reverse complement strand
ATAAAATATTTAGAAAAAATATTAAATAAATATTATAATAAAGAAGTATATATAACTTCGCGATTTGGGCTTGTTACTGACAAACGCAAATGGTGGTCTAGATCAAAGGGTTCATGATCCAAGGAGGCGACTTTGTGAAGAACAACGGGCAAGGTTCCTACACGATATACGGCTCTACGAAAATGGAAGACGAAGGGTTCTTCTTCAAACACGAGCCGTACAGCGTCAGCATGGCGAATTCTGGGCCTGACACAAACGGATGCCAGTTCTTCATCACTACATCAGAGCAGCCTCATCTCGACCACAAGCACGTCGTTTTCGGGAAAGTGCTCGAAGGACACGCAATTGTAGACCAGGTAGAACGTGTCAGAACAGACGGCAACGACAAACCACTCATCCCAGTCACCATTGCAAACTGCGGCCAGTACTAAATACGTACACACATATATTTCACACACACACTTGTTTTGTCTTTCTTTAATACATGCTAACTTAATTACAATTTCATTTCCTAATCAAGAACTTTATCCCAAATAGGAAATATGACCATTTTCGGTCGGAAAAAAAAACAAAAATAAATAAATAAAAATCATAAAAAAAAAAAATTGAGAAAACAACAAATTGAAAAAGAGGACAACAACTATTAAATAGGAATCCTTTTTTTTTGTTTGGACATTTGTTTGGGAAAAGAACACTGATTCTTTCTAAGACTTCAACATCTTTGTAAAGAGCTATTTGAAAAGAACTGTGAAGAGGTTGAATTCTCTCCCATACTTTTTTTTTCCTACCCTCAAGTCACTCCTTTGAAATATCTGTGCGCCACTCGTTTTTTTTTGATCGATTTTTATTATCATTAAGAAAATCAGTCAATCAGTCAATCAGCAGCAGCAGCAACAACAACAACAACAACAACAACAACAACAACAACATTCTGAATCAACTCAGAATCAGTAAAGCAAATTTTTACTTTTTTTTTTTCATACTGAACGATCAAGAGTTTTTTTCAAAGCAGTTGTGAATTTCATAGAACAACAGTACTGCACTAAAAACGAAAACTGGCGTACGATTTCTCCGCGTTGCTTTGTTTTTTTTTTGTTGCCTTGCATTTAATTTATCCATCTGATTTTTTTTTCTGAACTGGTTTCCTTCTCAAGTCACTCTTTTTACCAAAAGTTGTTCCTATACACCTGCCTTTGTAGGAGTTTGAAGAACAAGAGAAAAACAGATTCATAGAAAAAAGAAAAATAAAACAAGAGGTGATAGAGCTACATTTATATATACCATTCTTGTGCCCTCATTTCAGTTCAATACTCACAGATCATTGGCTTTTCAATTCCAAAGTTTTTAAGAGTTTCTAATCATTATCATTATCATTATCATCATCATCATTCTCTTTACTTTTACTGTTATCAACCATCATTTTTAATATTGCTCTTAGTCGGTTTCATTCTGCTTTCAGTCCTTTGTTTAATTACGATATAATCCTACAATGAGTACCCAAGAACAAATTCAAACCCAAACCCAGACCCAAGCTCAACCACCACAAGCTCAGACTTCTGGACAACAGCAACAGCAACAGCAAGAACAAGAACAGGAGCAAAAACAAGAACAACAGCAAGAACAAGAACAACCTGCAGACCAAAATCAAGTTCCAGCTACACAAGTAGAAGCCCCAGTCTCAAATGTGGATAAAGAACCTGAGCAGACTGAACAAGCTTCTCCTGAAGCAGCAGATGTAGTTACTACTTCTGAAGCTCCAGACCCAGCTACCACTACTACAAATGGTGAGGGCGAGACTGCCTCTCAAGAACATTCTGATGATACCCAATTGCAACCACAGCAGCATCCGGAGCCAGCTCCAGCTCTCGCTACTGAAGGAGGCCGTGAGGTTTCTCATAAAATTTTGTATGTCGGTGGGCTCAACAAGACTGTAAGTGAAGAAACTTTGAATGAGACCTTCTCCATTGGTGGACCTGTCCAGTCGATCAAAATTTTGGTCGATAAGAACAATGTTGGACTCAACTATGCTTTTATCGAATATGACGACGAACAAGCTGCAGAAACCGCGCTCAAAAATTTGAATGGAAAGATAATCGACGACTTTGAAATCAAAATCAACTGGGCTTACCAATCTCAACAAGCTAAAAGCACCCCTGACAGCTTCAACATCTTTGTCGGTGACTTGTCGAGTGAAGTTGATGATGAGCTATTGAAGAAAAGTTTTTCCAAATTCAATTCGTTAATCCAAGCCCATGTGATGTGGGATATGCAAAGTGGGAGATCAAGAGGTTACGGGTTCGTTTCATTCATTGAACAAAAAGATGCTGAAGATGCCCTATATAACATGAATGGTGAATGGATTGGCGGAAGACAGATCCGTTTGAACTGGGCTTCTCATAAGCAACAGAATAATCAATTCCGTAACAATCGTCATAATCGTCATCACCACAACCATCATAACGGATTGATAAACACTTCCAACATCCATAATAATTATAGCAACAACAATTTGGTGCATAATGGTAACCCGATAAATAATGGCGCTGGGAATGGATTGGCTCCTATAGACAATCGTTCGATTAATCCTTCAGCAAGTTTGAATCTGTTATCTCCACAAAGTTACGACTTGATCCTAAGAAAAGCCCCATCGTGGCAAACTACAGTGTATTTGGGGAACTTGGCGCATTTTACGACGCAAAACGATTTGATTCCTCTACTACAAAATTTCGGATTCATTGTCGATTTGAAATTCTATCCAGAGAAAGGTTGTGCATTCGTTAAATACGACTCACATGAAAGAGCAGCTCTAGCAATTGTCCAATTAAGTGGGTTCATAGTTAATGGTCGTCCATTGAAATGTGGATGGGGTAAAGACCGTCCTGCAAACTTGCAATACCAGAACTATGGCCATATTGTTTATGGAGGGCAAGCTCGTTAGAAGCTCCATGGACTTTTAGTTGGACAATTTTGCCAAATGTGTTAGAAGAAAACCCCTCAAAAAAATAACAAAAACCTCTTTCAAAAACCCCTCTCAAAAAAAAAAAACTATTTTTTCTCTCTATAACTCTTTACCAATGATTTTTGTTCCAGTTTTAGTATACAATTTTGTGATTTTAATGTCTCTGAATGATCAAGTTTCAGATTGATAGAATGATTTGACTACTCGTAGCTCTAATCTGTTTAGTTTGCCTTCAAAGTGTGTCAAGTTTCGAAAATTTGACCCTGGCATGACGCCAGCTCAGCTAACTTGAGGCACGGTATATATACTGATTACACAGTCTATGCATCTTAATTTAAGGCATTGCTCAATTGCAAAGTAATCTTCTCAGTTCAACGCATACCACATCTACAACGAAGGAGTAAAAATATGGAGTGATAGGAACAGAAGTATATATCATTAAGAAAAAAAAAGTAGCTCATAAGCAGCTAATAATTTAGTTGAGCAATAATCATTCGATTGACGTCAAGAGATACGAAGCTAGCAGCACAATTTTTTTAGTTTCCTGATAACATGCTATCGTGGTCGGGAATATCAGGGCTTATAAGGATCTTGATATGCTTGTCTTTATGATTGATCAGCTCAAGCAATCCATCTTTCACAGCATCTTGATAACCAACTTTCCCAGTTATGAAAGTCTTGATCTTTTCAATAGGAATAGAACCATCTTCAATAGCTTTAATGACGCTTTGGAAATCTTTCGTAACATAACCGAGTGAACCAACGCTTGTCTTCTCCTCAGAAGTGATGTCCATCACATATTCAGACACAGCCTTATGAGGCCAGATAGCGACATTGCATGCTTCACCATGAGCTCTCAGCGCTTGAATTGAAGTGGTGTACGTCACTGGAACACCAGAACAATCGAATGATTTCGCAAAACCCTGTCCTCTTGAGCCCAACTTCCTCAACTCATCAATAGAATTATCCCCAAACTCCTCTGGATCGAAACCAACTGCACCCAACTTAACTGCCTGCTCTCTTCTTATAGATGCTGGCTCGCTTACAACAATTTTTGAGGCACCCAGCGCTTGAAGAACAAGGATGGCCGCAAGACCAATAGGGCCCGCACCAAGGACAAGTGCATCATCACCAGCTTTGAAGTTTGTTAGTTCAACAGCGTGCCAAACAACTGATAACGGCTCAATTATGGCTGCTGTGTCTAATGGAATCTTATCACTGATCTTCAGAACATGGGACTGCGAATATTTAGTGTATTCAGCAAGGCCGCCGTTGTCGACACCAAGTCCAATGAAGTTCAAATTGACGCAGGTGTTCGGGTATCCCAATTCGCAGCTTTGACAAGGAGGACGCTGTACATCGTGATGGAAGTATTCAATTCTATCAGAGCAGTGAGAAGACGCCTCCACAACAACATGGTCACCGGGCTTGAGATCCTTAACGTTGGAGCCAACCTCATGAACCACTCCAGACATCTCATGGCCTAAAACTAGAGGTAAACGTTTACCAGAAATCGCATCTCCCTCTTCTGATGCTGCATTCTTGAAGAAGATCGGCTGACTGTACTCATGAAGATCAGAACCACATATACCACAGAAGGCTATCTTGATGACCACATCGTCTACATCAGAGATCTCTGGCTGAGGAATCGTCTTGCTGTACTGGATGCTGCCTGCTCCTTTATACTGTAGCCCTCTCATGGCTAAAGCTTATCCAATGACTCGGTTCTGGCGTATTTGCCGTTATTACTATTAGCCTTCGCTCAGCTTTCCTCGAGATAAGAAATTGTTAATCCCTTTTATTAGTTCAAACAAAGGGATTAAAGGTTCGGCAGTGCACACATGATGGTACATAAATATATTCTACTCCGGGAACAATATAGAATATCCAGCCTCCGCTCCCGATTCAACAGCTAGAGAAACACAGAAGGTAAAGATCTTGCAACATATATGTGTCTCTAATCACATCTGCATCTGTAGCACCAGCAGACTCACTATCGATCAAGGACCCTAATTCTGTTATCCAAGAGCAATCGTTGTAGCTATTGCGGTTGTCTTGTAGATGTACTTTCTGCAGAAGGTTTCTGCCATTTAAAGCACGTGTAAATAAAAATAAAATATGTCCGAAAAAAAAAAATTTAAAAGATTTGACATTTGCAGAACTGGATTGGAATGGAAGTTTGCATCTATTAGTGAGTAGGAGTTCGAGAACGCAGGGACTTTTCAGTTGAGTGTAGAAGGGAGCCTACTTTCTTTTTTTTTCAAAAAGACACACTACGAACACATAGCCGCAGCAGCAGCTATTTCAATATCAAGTCTGTTTTTGACTCTTTTGAGCATACATCTTTGAAGCTACCGATTTACAGCACTTGTCCTGTGAACTGTCACTGTCAGCTCTTGCCAGTTCCTGCCAGCTAGGCATTACGATCATTGTTTATGCTTTCAAAAGTTGCACTAGTCTCAACACTACTGCCACTATTAGCAATCGCTATACTCGACTTTGGTAATACGCAAGATCAAGGCCAAACTAAATCGATAAACGAATCTTCCAAGTTGTTTGAATTACAATCTATATTGACCAAGAACTGGAAAAGTTTACTGTTAACTTTGCTAGCCATTGGAATACCAAGCTCATTGCTACTGATCATTGCTAGTAAGAATTGGGATCTTTCTGAAATTTTGAGCGAGATGAGTGGTTATTTTAGAAACTCAGGTCCGAGCCTAAGCTACTTTAACCGGGCAAGAAGTGGCGAGAACCACGAGAAGGTCTCTAAAAGAGGTGGTAATATTGGTGGATTAGTGAATGATGGGAATACCTGCTTCATGAATAGTGTTTTACAGAGTTTAGCTTCTTCAAAGGCGTTGGAAAGCTTTTTAAATGATGATTCTATTGAGGACGAAATAAAGTCACAGAACTTGAAATTCGTTGAGGCTTTCAGGAGTTTATTGAACAAGTTGAACAGTAAGCACTACAACAAAACCCACGACTACAAAACGAATTCTCTGCTGAAAACAATGACCAAATCACCATCGAAAAATTTTTTATTAGGCTATAATCAAGAAGACGCACAGGAGTTTTTCCAGTCGCTCTTGAGCGAGCTAGAAACAGAGTATAAAAAGATCTACAAAATAGACCCTAAGGAGACATCAAGAGCAAGGGAACCTGTGTATACGGAGAGTTTACCAAAAAACTCAATATTCGGACTTGAACAGCTAGGTACATTAGGGCAAGTCTACGTACCAGCAAGTCAGATTGACCCGAACATCGACGATGCAGCATCAAAATGTGTTGGCTTGAAACTGTTAACACCAGTTGATGGAATCTCTGCAGAGCGAATTGGTTGTTTACAATGTGGTGAAATGGGTGGTATTAGATACAGCGTAATTAGTGGATTGAGTTTGAATTTACCCCCAGATAACTATACTGCTTTGAAATTGACCGGTTTATTGAAAAAATGGATAGAACCAGAGATCATTGAAGGTGTTAACTGTAATAGATGTGCATTGATGAGTGTCTTAGAATACCAGAAAAACCAGTTAGCCCAATTAGCTACTCAAGAGCCAACTCCATCGACGGAAAAACTTGGACATTTGCTAGAGGAAAGAATAGCAAAGATTTCCAGTGAATTGGAGAAACCGATCATCGATGATGAAACTTTCCAGAAATTACATACAAAGAATTTCATGAAGCAATGTTCGAAATCGAAGCAGATTTTAATTAGTCGTCCTTCCCCATTACTAGTAATTCATATCAATAGATCTGTATTTGATCCTGAAACTTATAGGGTTCGGAAAAATAATGCGAAGGTCATATTCCCATTGAAGCTGGATTTGGATCCGTTTGTTGCTGAACCAAAAGATATAAATACTGATGCAAGACTACCGTTAAGCAAGAAGATGGAAGGACGCGAAGATGAGAATATGACTTCATCTGATGACGAAATAGAGACTCCTGAATCTGAGTCGAATTTCAAAGATAAAGGCTTGATATCCGATCAAGAAGACAGTTTAGAAGAGCCAGAAGATCCAGAAGAGCCAGAACAAGATTTTGAAAAAAACGATGATACGACATCGTTGGTCGACGAAGATTCATCATCAGTATCCTCATCATCTTCAAAGCTAGATAGCCATGAACCAGTGATGTCTCGCTTGGAGCAAGAGATTATAAAAGGACCGTTGGTTTACACGTTACGCTCCGTTATAATCCATTATGGGACTCATAACTATGGCCATTACATTGCATACAGATTCTTCCGCGGAGTGTGGTGGAGAACTAGTGACGAAAACATCGAGATCGTTGATGAAAATGAAGTGTTAAGCGCCCCAGGTGTTTTCATGTTGTTTTACGAACTAGACAGCTTGCAAGAGGAAGAAGAGAAAGAAGAAGAAGATTATGGCAAGGTTAAGATAGCTGGAGAAAGCAGCGATGATGATAACGAGAGGCTCTCAGGAGGGAAAGACAATAGTGATATCGACACGGAAAGGGATCATATTGCTACAGTAGTAGCAAATTTATGAATAACTAATTGACTCATTTGCATATTAAGTAAAAAAAGAATCAAATCACTGTAGTCGCGAACAAGATTTCGTTGAAGTAATAATAGTAATGATACAAGTACGTTAGATTCATGGTAACCCTTTTCAACAAATATTATTTGGTCATTCTTTTTTTTATACAATTGATGCAAAGTTCACGCTTATAAAGCCTTTTTAGCAGCATCAGCTGGGTTAACTCTGTTGGTGTTGCTGAATCTTTGTCTTGATGGAGGAGCTCTGATTTTTCTGTCTTCTCTTGATCTGACTCTGACAATTCTGGCGTGGATAGCACAGGAGACACAGTAGTGCAACTTGTTGTATAACTTTGGTAAAGCGTACTCAGAGTAGACAGAAGCTTCACTCAAGTCTCTGACAGCAGCAGCTTCAACAATGTTTCTGATGGTGACTCTCTTGATGGCTTTGTCCTTTGGAACACATTTGGCACAGTTAACACATCTAACTGGCTTGACGTGACCTCTACCCTTCTTGTTTCTACCGTTGGAAGCTCTCTTTTTTGGCATTTTTGTTGTATACTTTTAGAGTATTTATTATGGTGAGTGGAAGAGATTGAACATTTGAGTTTTGAAAACTTTTGAAAGATTGGCAAAACCAAAAGAAGAGGAAACTCAATGTGTGGAAGTATCAAAAAAGTCCTCGTTCCGGAAAACAGTGTGACTGTCAAAAGTGGTGTACGGTTTAGAAAACAACACCATAACACCATCGTAACACCAGTGTGGATACAACTCATCGCATTCGAGATTCGAACGCATGAAGGACTTACAAAAAACGAACATGTTACGGTTCCTGTATTAGTTCCTTATTGGGAAGTCTACACTTGTCGAACCAATAAAATCAAGCTAAATAAAATCTAGAGAAGCTGTTTCAAAAAAAATGGTGTAACAAAATTAACATCAAGAAATATAAAGATTGAAGTTTTGAGACACCCAAACAGCTTTCGGTTTCTATTGAGAGAACTCATTGCTCAGGTATACAACACAAGAAACCACCAGACATGTTCGCTCTACGTTCTTCTTCACGTTTAGTACGTCCAAGTATTCGTGCTTTCAGCACCAGCAGAATCGCATTCAACAAACCGATCACTACTGTCAAAACTGCCAATACTTTGGCTGAAGTCAATGGTCCAGAAACTTTGATCGGTCCTGGTGCTAAAGAGAATACATTTCCTACAGATTTGGAGCAAGCTACTGGTTTAGAAAGACTGGAATTGTTGGCAAAATTGGAAGGAATTGAATTTTTCGACACTAAGCCTCTAGACAGTTCAAGAATTGGTACCATGCAAGATCCAATTCTTATTGAATCTTACGATGATTACCGTTATGTTGGCTGCACCGGATCGCCAGCTGATTCCCATGATGTCCTGTGGTTGAAACCTACTGTTGATCAAGTTGCTAGATGTTGGGAGTGTGGTTCTGTTTACAAAATAAACCCAGTCGGTGTCCCACAAGACGAACATCATTAAATCATGTCACTTTATTTTCTAAATTGTCAAACGATACTTCATGAGCATATTAATTAGTAGGAGAAGAGGAGGTTGGGGATGGAGATTAGATGTGTATTCAAAAAAAAAAAAATTATTATTAAGTTATTCAAAAAGGAGAAGAGGAAGAAATCAAAAAGACATTTGTTATGTAGAGGGTATAACAAAAGAAGAAGACAGGAAGAAGGGGGAAAACAGTCAAAAGAGAAGCAAAATAAAGCACGTAAGCGCTGTGCGATACTTTTCAAGTTAAATATTAGCCTAGATTCTATACAGTGTTTTTTTTTTTTTTTTCTTTCTTGGGTCACATAGGATTTCGGCAAGAAGCCTAAACATTTAGACATAGAACGAGACCAGATATCATTGTCCTCACTACTGGAAAAGAAGATGTTATTTATATATTATAGTAAAGCACTATTTTGTAGCACAACACGGACTCATTGCATCAAGTTAGAAATACGTGTAGCCAAATCTCTGAATGCGGAAAATTTTGAAAAACTTCATGCAATGCATTTCAAGTATTGTGCCTAGTGCACAAGATCGAGCAAGATCTGGCATTTTACAGAGGGCGTTTCGGACATGCCGCCAAAGCCACAGGTGTTGTTCATAGCTGGTTTAGACGAATCGATACCTGAATTCCAAGCTTTCCAGCAGGAATTTGGGATTCTACGCTATAATTTGACAAGCAAGGAAGAGTTGTTCTCGAGGCTTGAGACGGAATTTGCTCAGATAGCAGGAATATATGCAGGATGGTCAGGGTTCATGCCTATCGGAGGGTTGACTGAAGACATAATTGATAGATTTCCTTCGAGTTTGAAAGTCATTGCAATCACCTCCGTCGGGTATGATTCCTACGACACTGAAGCTCTGAAGAAAAGAGATATCCAATTACATAACGTGCCATCACTAGGCGCTCAAGATGTCGCAGATACAGTACTGTATCACACTCTTAACCTCTTTCGGTATTACAGAATTTTCGAAGAGAAGGGAAGGTTGCACAGGGACACTGTCAAATCCAGAGACATTCTTCAAACGGATGGCTTTGATCTAAAGACAGGGCAGTTAGGCGTTAAAAAGGAAACAACTTTTTTAAAAGAGAGCTATCCGTTTGGACATATTGTAGGAGGTAAAGTTGTTGAATCCCTATATGGGAAGCGTGCTGGGATAGTGGGGTTTGGAAATATTGGCCAAGCAGTTGGATTGAGATTGAGCGCGCTGGGAATGGAAATCAGTTACTACAAACGAACAGAACTGACTCCAGAGCAAACCAGCAAGTTGAGATACAGAGCCCAATATGAAAGCAGTTTGGAAAAATTAGTTGGCCAAATCGACTTGTTAGTTTTATGTCTCCCCGGGAATGTCTCGACGGAGAAGCTCATCAGCCGCGAGCTGATTACTAACCATATGAAGAAGGGGATCAGGCTTATAAACGTTGGGCGAGGAAGCATAGTAGATGAGCATGCCGTTATTAGTGCGCTCAAAGATGGTGTTATTGCAGGGTTTGGCGCAGACGTGTACCCACTCGAGCCAGCGATGAGCAGCGAGCTAACGCAGAGAAGCGACACGAGTCTGACGCCCCACATTGGGAGCAGCACACAACGAGTCTTTGACGGCACTGCAGCCTATGCACTCTCAAACATCAGCACTGTCCTGTTGCAAGAGACTACGGGCAAAGACAACTCGAGCTCGAGCTCGAGCTCGAGAGTGGTCTAAAGCCAGCCCCAGAGGGGATGCTCTGATTGGCTGGAGATCCGCCAAATGCCTACTATCCCGAGAGCACCCGTGCGGCAGAGGGAAACAACCTGGCCGCCGTACCCCACAAATTTGATTCTGGGGTAAGAGATTTGATTCCTGAAACCTCCGATTACCTTTTCCGGTTTGTACCTCCGGGATGCCCTCCCGCCCCCGGAGTTGCTTTCAAAAGCTCAAAGCCTTATAGAGGTTCTTCTCTAGAAATTTGCTGGAAGGTGACGTATTCTAAGAGGGCCCAATTAGAAAATGTGTGGGATGTCCCTCCTGTATTGTTGTGTAGTGAAGTGCTTCTCCAAAGTTATATATAAAATTTAGCCTCCCTTTGTTTCTTCTGACTTGGCCTTGCCCTTCTTCTTCGCTATTGTGTAGAACGCGATTCATTAACAAGTATCTTTCTCCACATGACTATCAACGTTGGTATCAATGGCTTTGGCCGTATTGGCCGCCTAGTGCTCAGAAACATCCTCACAAGAGAAAACCATTCGGACATCAACATCATTGCGATCAACAACCCTTCAACCGATCCAGAGTACGCAGCCTATCTGTTCAAGTACGACTCCACGCACGGGAAGTACACTGGGGAGGTAGAACACGATGAGGACCACTTGATAATCGACGGACACAAGATCAAACTATTCAGAGAAACAGATCCAGTGAACATTCCATGGGGCGAGCTGGACGTTGAATATGTTGTCGAATCTACTGGTGTGTTCAAAGAGCTGGATTCAGCAAACAAGCATATCGTTGCTGGGGCTAAGAAAGTTATCATAACAGCACCTTCGAAAACAGCTCCAATGTATGTTGTTGGTGTCAATGAAGATAAATATTCGCCAACCGAGAACATTGTATCAAACGCCTCTTGCACCACGAATTGTCTTGCGCCTCTTGTTAAGGTTATAAACGATAAGTTTGGTATAGAAGACGCTTTGATGACAACAGTTCACTCGGCCACTGCTTCGCAAAAGCTCGTTGACGGAACATCGAGAAAAGACTGGAGAGGAGGCCGTTCTGCTCCTGGAAATATCATCCCTTCCACAACTGGTGCTGCGAAGGCTGTCGCTGCTGTGATACCCGAGCTAAAGGGTAAGATCACTGGGTTATCGTTGAGAGTCCCAACTATAAACATCAGTATTGTTGACTTGACAGTCAGACTCAAGGCATCGACATCGTATGAAGAGATTAAGCAGGTGGTGAAGCATGCTTCAGAGCATGAACTCAAGGGAATACTGGGCTATACAAACGACTTCGTTGTCAGCTCTGATTTCACTTCTGATGCAAGATCTTCAATTTTTGATGCAAGAGCAGGATTGGAGCTGAATCAGCACTTCTTCAAATTGCTGGCTTGGTACGATAACGAGTATGGCTACTCCAGCAGAGTTGTTGACTTGGTCGTTCATGTTGCAAATGTGACTGCGGCAGCTAATGCCAAAGCTGCAGCCTGATTACCCAGGCAAGTAGTTCTATTTATTGTTAGTGGAATGGAATCTGTTTGTACAAGCTGAAACTTCAACTTTAATAAAAACAATCTTGCAGGCCACTTTGAGTGTAGTTGAATCTTGGGTTACAATAAAGACTGAAACTTTTTTGAGGCGCGACGAACCGGTCGCCAATGCCATCTATATGGTGACTATCATCATCATCAAATGGAGGATAATAGCTATCAATGGCATATCACTCCCCTGCCCCAAAAACGTTTCACTACAGTGTTTCTACAAGTGAATCATAATTGGCTCTGTATTTCTGTGAGCACGGCAATGATCCAGTCATGTAAAACATTTTGCTTTACATTCACCATAAAACAGCAGCTATAAACAACCAATCTCACAAAACAGTTCATTCGTCTTGAACAACAGTGCCCTTTTCTGAGACATAGATACCATCCAAAAACTTTCTGATATCTTTGTTTCTGACCCTGCAGATCTGTTGAATGTCAGCTGCATTTTGAGACACTTCCTCAACAGAGTTCCCAGACAAGACAATCTCATCCTTCTGGTTGGCGGAGAATTCAACCGACACACCTTCACGTACTTTCACCTGTCTTACTTGCTTGTCCCCTAAAAAGTTTCTGATCTCAATGTACTTCTCGCCATCCTTCTCACTAACGTTCACGTTGATTGGGAAATGCGCATAAACATATCTTAATTTGTACTTGTATCCCTTTGTCACCCCAGTGATCAAATTGGAAATCAAAGACTTGACTGTTCTCAAAGCAGCAACGTGTTTTCTGTCTCCGTTGTGGACAGAGATGTTGATTTGCTTGCTGCTCACCTTCTCGAAAGTGACATCAATATGACGCAAGTTTTTCGTTAAAACACCTCTTGGTCCTTTGACCGTAATGATTCTAGACTTTATCTGGACAGTGACGCCTTCTGGAATGTCTAAAGTTTGATCTGATCTGATGTACTTCATTGTAATGCCGTCCGTATCTGTTTATGTGTATATAGCTTTGTAAACAACTTTGCTGTCGAATTACTTTGTCTAGCTTTCTCGAAGGATAACAAACAGCTTTGAAGTGAAAAGCTGTGTGGAAAAAAGAAAAATTTTTTTTTTTTTTATTTTTATTTTTGCTTCTTCTTCTTCTCGTCTCCTTCGATTTATTCTATACTTTGGATGGTGTTTGAATGGTGGTTGGATGGTGGTTGGATGGTGTGTGGATTCAGGAGCATCCAATCAAAAAGTAAAAGGTAACCATCCGGACCTCACGCTAGTGCTGAGTCCTGCTTAGACGAGCAGGGCTCAAGTAGCAAGTTGTACTGCGTCACTTTCATGTGTGGACAGTCTACATTGCGATCTGTAGTGAGATATTCAATATATCAATAATCCCATGGGTCGACGAGGGTCTGTGTTTTTTAGTATAGATATGACATGTCCTGCGGAGCCCTTATATCAAATCAAACCAAACCCACGACACCTACGTAACTCACGTAACTCACGGCACTCACACAGGCCCTATCCTTTTTTATTTATTTATTTATTTATTTTGTTTTTATTTCATTTTGATTCGCCCAGCCATAGTGAACGCTGAACAGCACTTTACTCTCCTGTCAGAGTTCCCAGTTGTAGAGCACTAAGTAGTTCATCTGCCTTCTTCTCATCCTTCTAGAAAAATCCACGTGACTCTCTTTATAAATGATTAGAAATAAAAAAAAATTTCAGCTCCGAAGAATAAAATCAAAAAACACAAGTTTAGAATCAGAAGTAGGTTAGACGAAAAAGCCAAAAAAAAAAAAAGAAGAAGAAGAAGAAGAAGACCTTAGGACTTTCTAACAGGAAATAGATTTGAATTTTTTTCTTCCCCCATTTGAACTGGATCTGCGGCAGTTTCAATCAGTGTGTGTAATAATCGAACACTGATCATACAGACGAAAGAAGACAAGGGCGATCTCTTTTTTTTGCACTGCACTCTTTGGGTTGGAATAATTCTCCTCTCTCGCACAATTTCATAAATATTAGCGTGATACACTGCTATTCATCCATCAAAAGCAGTGAGATTGTAACGAAATGGTGAAAGACACAAAGTTTTACGACCTTTTAGGGGTCAGCACTACTGCTTCAGACAGCGAAATCAAAAAGGCGTACAGAAAAGCTGCTTTGAAATACCATCCTGATAAGAACCCTTCGGAAGAAGCTGCTGAAAAATTCAAAGAAGTGTCTGCAGCTTACGAAGTGTTGAGTGATTCTGAGAAGAGAGAAGTGTACGATAACTATGGTATTGAAGGACTAAGTGGCGGTGGCCCTGGAGGTATGGGTGGTGGTATGGATGATATATTCAGCCAGTTCTTTGGCGGAGGCATGTTTGGTGGCGGTGGCCAACAAAGAGGCCCACAAAGAGGACAGGATATCAAACACACCATTGGTGCCACTTTAGAAGAACTGTACAAAGGTAGAACTGCAAAACTGGCTTTGAATAAGACAGTCTTGTGTAAGTCGTGTGAAGGCCGTGGTGGTAAGGCGGGATCGATCAAGAAATGTACAACTTGTAACGGTCAAGGTGTCAGATTCATCACCAAGCAGATGGGCCCAATGATCCAAAGATTCCAAACCACGTGTGATGTTTGTGCTGGTACAGGTGATATATGCGATGCAAAGGATCGTTGTACTGCTTGTCATGGTAAAAAAACCCAGTCAGAAAGAAAAATACTACAAGTCCATATCGATCCAGGTATGAAGGATGGCCAGAAAATTGTGTTCAAAGGCGAAGGTGACCAGGGTCCAAACATCGTGCCAGGCGACGTTGTCTTTGTTGTCGACGAGAAGCCTCATGCGCAATTCAAAAGAAGAGGTGATGATCTAGTCTATGAGGCTGAAATTGATTTGGTCACTGCATTAGCTGGGGGTGAGTTGTTGATTAAGCATGTAAGCGGCGAGTACCTTAGAGTTGCAATAATCGCCGGAGAAATCATTGCCCCAGATTCCATCAAAGTTGTCGAAGGTAAAGGTATGCCAGTGTATAAACTAGGGGGCCATGGCAATTTGTTCATAAAATTCACAGTCAAGTTCCCGGAAAACGGGTTCACCTCTGAAGAAAATTTGAAGAAATTGGAAGAAATCTTACCACCAAGAAGAAAAGTAAGCGTTCCTCCAAGTGACGCAATAGTCGATGAGGTCACTCTGTCAGACTACAACCCATCTAAATACGAACAAAGAAGAAGAGCGACTTATGAAGACGACTCTGAAGATGAAGGAGGAGCCGGCCCAGGTGTTCAATGTGCTTCGCAATAAACACACCCTACTACATTCACACACTCGTTCTTTTACCATTTAGATTTGTCACATATAGCACTTGCTATTACAACAAGCTCTTAACATTTGACATTCCTATATTCAATCTCTCTTTTATATCTATATCTGCCTCGTTTGTTGTATCGCTAGTTTGCTAATATATACTTATCATAGTTTTAATAGAAATCATTCAACATTATCTTCAGCATTATCTCGTGTATGTACAGTCCTATATCAAAACATTTTAACTGCAAAATTTTATTGAATTGGTGAAACTATAAATCTGTTAAAGATCAACTAGAAACAAAGCAAAAATATATATATGATGCCAAACCATTTGAAACTATGAGTAAAAAAAAAACCTTTTTGTAACCTGAAACCTTCTATATAATAATTTAACATGCAGTGAGTGAATCTGAATGTGGAAACGTTATTCTCCGCATTCGAGTATTAGCATTTTTTTTTGTTCAATATTTAGCGAGGTGGATTATTAGGGGTCGAGATTAAAAAACTGACATCAGATTTACCACTTTTCTTATGCAGTCCAGGCGATCCCAGTTGCTGTGGATCTGAGAAAGGATGGGGCAAGGGATTGTTGCCTTGTGATCCAGGCCTTGTAAATCCAGAAGGTGGTGGTGGAGGTGGTGGAAGTCGGTTTGTCACAATTTGGGAAGGAGGTGGTAGATAGTTTTCGTTATTCATTGGTTGTGGTGGTTGATGTTGAGGTTGATGTTGAGGTTGATGTTGAGGTTGATGTTGAGGTTGATGTTGAGGTTGATGTTGAGGTTGATGTTGAGGTTGATGTTGAGGTTGATGTTGAGGTTGAGGTTGATGTCGTGTAGGTTGTGGAAATGTAAATGGTGTCGGACTCTGCACATACTGCATAGCATACGGCTGATGTTGCCGACTTTGATGCTGATGCTGAGCTGGATCAGGGACTCGTGACGGGTATTGGTAATAAATTGGTCTCCCCTCACTACGATTAGGATAATAAGGAGACCCCAATGTTCTTGGGCGCCATTGTTGTTGTTGCTGCTGCTGCTGGTTCTGCTGGTTCTGCTGCAAGATTTGATTCTCGTACAACGATCTCAGTTGTGACACGTTGGCTTCTGATTGGTTTCTTCTGTGAGATGAGGAACTCGGTCTTCTAGGTGTAGACGGTTTCACCGAAGCAGAGGTAGACCCAGAAGCAGAAATCGAATCATGCGACGTTCCATCATCTGAATGCTTCCTCTTGCGATCCTCTATTCCTTCCACCTCACCTGCAGGGCCTCCTGTACCTCCTGGTGTAGAAACAGCGTCCTGCCGAGCTTCTCCAGGACGCTGCCAGTGATGGAACTGAAATTGGGTTTGTTGGGGTATGTTTACTTTGAAAACAGAGGTTGATGCCTGAGGCTTTGATGAAGAATATTGTTGTTGATTTGTATGCTGTTGCTGCTGGATTTCTTGTTGTTGTGCAGCATAATCGCTTCTAACTGCTCCAATGCTTGATTTCAAATCTTTGCTATACTTGTCATTCAATTGATCTGGTTCTCCGGATATGAATACTAAAGGAACTAAATTAGGGGGGATTCCAGAATCCAATGCAAACTTCACTAAATCGAAAACAGCTCGCACAGAGGACAACCTTAGGGTCTCTCTCTTTGTCTTCTCTTGCTCGAGTTTCAACGAAATAGTTGATACTAATGCTTGCTCAGAGTAAGGCCAATCTTCAATTGAAATTCCCAAAACTTCATGGATCAAAGACTCTCCACTCTTCGATTTCTCTGTATTTATCCCCTTAGTCGTTTGTTCCTTTATCTCCTCATTTTCATCAAAATGCTCAGCTATCACAACGGGTCTCTTCAATGGAGATTTTGCATATCGTTTGCTTGGGGTTTGTGATCTAGCTCCATCTTCGCCAACACTTGAAAATAGGTCATCCGACTCTGTAGATCTTGATGTCTCTAAAGTAGAAGGATCCAATGATTTGTATCTCTTATGAGACCTTAGGAAGTTTGAAATAGATTTTAACGTGCCAGTTCCAGCTGACTTATGAGATGAACTTGATTCTGAAGATGCAACTGTCGAATTATTAGACGACTGAGTTCGATCGTCCTGAGATGTTTTTGATTCGTTACTTTCTGAAGTTGTTGTTTTCTGCACGATTGTATCCTGTTTCTTATTACTGCTCATGTTTGGCTTTTGCATTGTATAAATAATGTGTCAACACACCAATCCTTAAAATAATAGAAAATAAAAAATAAAAAAAGAACTGAAAAACACTCCAGATTCACCAGATAAGGCAGAAAAGACCTATGGAAAACCTTGTTGGTCAAACAGTAATTAAGATAAAGACTATCAAATACAAAAAGTTTCTAGAAATCCTATGATGACGATACTTGTCAACTTCCTGACAATAATCGTTTCTTGAACAACAACAACGTATGGCAGTAGCTTAAAATCCTCTGACCCTCGATGTAACTGATGTAACTTTGTAGCAGCGGACAAAGACAAATAATAGCTGAACTCAAATTTGGTGCTGAGTTTTGGAAGGTTCCCTAGATACGTAAAGTTGTAGAGCAACAAAGAGCAAGGCCATTAATACCAAGACTGGAACCTCCTAATCACTAGCAAGAACTTCCCACCGACAATACCAAGAGCTCAGTCTACCACTATAGAGTCGGCCGTGATTGGGACCCTGGTTTATTAGATGTATAGAATCCTCTGGTGATTGATACAGAAGGGATTCTAGATATAATGATATGATGAAGTGGGAGATTTATCCGCGATACCACGCCAGGATAGCGATAAGCGAAAAAAAAAAAAACGGGAGAATCTCAACGTTGTGAGTGCTCTATAAAGAAGACACCAAAGATCGGAATTTGATAGGCTCCAGCAACTTCAATTCGAAACAAGTTGTATGGAGTTTTGGGTTTTCAATTCGTCTTTTTGTGTCTTTTTCGAATTTCGCTTCTGAATTTCAAAAGAGTTTCCGTTTGTGGATATTTTGTTACGAGACACAAGAATATAAACACAGGATAAATTTATAAGTTTCATAGTTTACAATACACAACTTCCAGGAAAACGTAGTGAGTAACTGGAGATATAAAAATAACAACGGAATATGTCCTTAAGAAAAATTGAGGGTTTTTTTTTTCAGGCGATGGGGGCTGGGGGGTTTGGTTCTCTCAGAAAAGTTTCAGAAGGAGAGAATCTGTGAAACTCACTATGCAAAGCATGGAAAGCGGATTTCTATCCACTTAACTGCTATACAAGACGAAATGAGCTTTACCACTGGTGACACTAGCGGTACAACCGTCGCTACCACCACTGTACTCACCATTGACATAGGAACATGAACCTGAGACTGTGGAAGAATCATCAGCTGCCACAATCTTGACGTTGAAGTTCAAGGCATCATAGTTGTTTGGATTTGGAATCAAAGAGAGGTATGCGATACCGTCAACATAACCTGCACCAAAGTTCAATGGAGCCCAGTTACCAACACCAGAGCCTGAAGAACCCCATATACAACCATCTTCCCATGAAACACCAGCATTGTTGACGTAATATTGAGCAGATGTCTTTTTGCCTTCCCATTGGTAATAGGTATCCTCGTTGACAACTGTCAATGGTTCGCTGCTACCACCTTCAACATAGGTTGGAATAACCATGTTCTCGGTTCCAGGATAGTCAGTACGGCAGATTGCAACAGCTTCGGACAATTGATTGACAACATAAGCCTTATCGACACCCCACTCACACAAATAATTGGTATCAGTGTTTGATCTGTACAGTTTACCACTATCACAGTACAGTCCACCAACAGAAACACCACTTGAAGGCTGGTCCGATGGCCATTGAGTTTTTGACATACCTGGTTGACAAGCGTAAGAACAGTAGGAGCCATCAGTACAAGAACCACCAGTGGACGAATCACTAGGGTGATAAATACCTGAGTAACCACCGAAACCCAAGTTGCTCAATGAAATAACACCATTACCAACAAGTGAGTCAAAGTCGTCACAATCTATTGTGCCGTCTTCAAAAGTTCCACTAGGACCAGAGAAATCGGATAAGTCCCCGTAGATAGAGCCTGAGCCAGATGAGGAGGAACTTGAAGTTGAAGTGGCTGTAGCCGCCGCAGAACTGGTCGAGGTTGTCGAGGACGAAGTAGTCTCTTGCGAGGTAGAGCTTGAGGTAGTTTCCTGGTTAGAGGAAGTTGTAGTTGGTGTGGAAGACGTTTGCTGCTCAGTAGAAGAAGTCACTGCAGTTGAAGAAGTCTGCTGTACTTGCTTATCGACAACTGAAATAGCAGAAGAAGTCTCTTGTAAAGTGGTTTGAGACGAAGTAGGATAGATGGTCGAACCTTGACCATCTACTGTGACAGTTGAGTAAACGTATTCGACTGCAACGGCACGTTTATGTTTGTGATGAGCATGGAATTGAGTAGTTGTGCAATCTTCGTCACGTTTGGCAAATCCATGCTGATGAGGAGCAGCAAGAGCTGCGCCAGCCATATAAGCAGCGTACGCTGCAACTAAAGAAGTAGAAAATTTCATAGTTTCTAAGCTTTTTTTTTTCAGAAACTGTTTGGAGATTAGTATACGAATTGACCAGATATTGTTTCCAAATAATGAATAGAACCCTTCTATTCCCAACCAAAAAAGTCCCTAAAGATGCAATGAACGAAAACCAAAGGAATAAAAAAAAGGGTGAGTAAAGTGATATAGGCCAGTGGTGGGCTATCAATAAATATTAACAAGATTCAACGCAGAACGTTCTATGTAAATGATGTGCTGATAATGATGCTAGAATGCAGTGATGATTGAAATAAAGAAGGAATCTTTGAAAAGAAAATCGGCCCTTGCATCCTGCTATATAGATTACAGGTCATCGCAGGAGGAATCCCTTCGCAGCTCCTTTGTGTTCCTTCCCTGAACTGAAGCTGTTTAAGCCTTGTAGTATCTCGCCAGGAATCGAACTGCCCGCCCATCTCTCCTTCAAGTGTAAAACACGGGTCGCGCTGCATAATACTGCAGATACACACAGCCTCCCCGAATAGTGCAATGGCCATGTTTTGACTGTATTAGGAAACGTAAACAAATGATATTTCCGAGCTACCGGAATTCCACATAGTCAGTGCTATATATAACGACCGGACCAGCGCGTTCCGAGGGTATCACTGGTAATTCCCTATTTGGGAACATTCTTGGTTTTAGCTTTTTTTCATCGCCAGTGTAGCCCTTTCAGAGGAAAATGGGTGGAATAGAGAAGACAGCTGTAGGAAAATGGCGTAGTAACTGTAGCGCGCTAGAGGAGTTGAAGGCTAGAGATTGAGACCATATAGATTCCTGGCGATTTATCTGAAACGAGCTGTGAAGGATCTTTGATTCTAGCATATTTGGCTAAGATTATTAACATCATCTTTCAAGGCAAAGCTGGCAGCGCTTGGGAATAAATTGCAATCTTTGGTGAAGCTTTTTGTAGGAAAATAGATCAGGCTAACGCAATATTAGTGGATATCAAGAACACAGTCACTTACCTTGCGGTTTTTAAATCTCCAGAATGTTTTTGTTTTAGCGGCACTTTGGTCAATAGGTGAATAGATCGGTCAGTAATCGCTCGAAAGAATGACTCAACTAAAATATCTGGATATAATAAAGGAATGTAAAGAGTTGGAATTCAGATATTTTGGATGCTTGTGTTACAGGATATTTTTGATAGCAATAGGTTGTTAGTTTTCTTTCTGTTGTAGTTTGCCTTCTAGGAAAAACTGAAGAAAGCAGTTATAAATAAATCTATTTTTCTTTTCGAAATTGTTGTTTATTTTCTTTCAGCCGGGAAAATGAAATGTGGTTTTCCATGGAAACAGTGATCTCAGTTATATAACTATGCACTTTGATGCAATATGATGCATGGTTGCTACGGTAACCGATTGGCTGGCTGGTTATAAGACTCTAGAGCATCGATAATTATCTGAATCAGGTGGATGGTTCTAGATGGTTTGGGATGAGATGAGGATGATGACGCTAAGCCTAATGTGCTGCGTGGGTGATCACAATCACAAGGGTAGATGAACTCGCATTGTACGTTTATTGTTTGTGTATACCGGCCCAGATTTGCGTCGAACGGTTTCCATGATGTCAAATTTCAATTAAGTCCACTTTGATTCTGGAACTTTAATTTAACTTAATGACCTTTTATCCTCAGTACTATGAGATCCATGATATGCAAAGATCCATCTTGAAGTAATGTATCTACCGATACTGCTGTTGGAAATTTGAACTCATGTAAAAGTCATGTTTCAAAAAACTTTTACTGTGATTATCTATACTATGTATGTAAAGGAAGAAAAGAGATAAGAGTAAAGTCTTCTGATGTTCTACATCCTAATTTCGGGTGCTCGTTTGAGGTCGTATAGTCGTTAGTGATTAAAAAAAGGTGCTTAATGTTGAACTTTAAATTTGTCCAGTTTAGCAACGCTACCCATAACGTTAACCTCAACAATCGATGATATTTGATGTCGAATGATTCCTGAAGGATGTACATAATTCTTATATAAACGGAATATGAAAATGTCCTGCAGTTAAAAAAACTAATCCAAATGTAAGTTAATACTATCTTCTTGCTTTCTTCTGATTGCATCAAAAGCTGGCTGAAGCTTGAATTTAAAGACTAATAGTAGTTCAACGAGCTTTGATGGAAGAATCCAAGATAAAGTTCCTAAAATGGTGGAGTATCTACCTCTGTAGATATCAATAACATCCTTCTTGCTCACTATATCATTCACAACCTTCTTCGCATAGACAGAAGCTTCCATTGGTCTATTTCTTTTTGACATCTGTCTTCTTTCTTCGAATATTTTTTGACCCTCAGGAATGTTCCAGACTGAAGTAGGAGGCACTGGTCGCTTATCTTCAATATCTGTAGCAACACCACCGGTTATCACGTTGATAACACGAACGCCCAATGGTTTCAGTTCCAAGTGGATTGCATGTGCGTATTGGTGAATAGCTGCCTTTGTAGCGCAATAAACCGAGCTGAAAGGAAACGGAATTAAACCAGATAGAGAGCCAACGAAGACGACTGTACCTTTGGCATTGATTAGGAATTGCCCAAATTCTCTAGTCAGTCTCATTGGAGCCAATACGTTAATCTCAAAAGCTTGTGATGTGACCTTGTCATCAGCATCGAGTACAGCAAACGTACAAGACTGACCAGCATTGTTAAACAACACATCCAGTTTCTGTTCCTCAAGCGCATCAGTGAGGTACTGCTTCACAAGTTCCAGAGCAGCGGGATCAGTGAGGTCGAGTTGTATAGGTTCAACACCATACTGCTTTAATGGTTCCATCAGCTCCAGACGTCTCGCTATAGCATAGACTTTAAACCCCCTGCTTGCGAGTTCCTTTGAGACCTCATAACCAATTCCTGATGAGGCACCAGTTACTAAAGCTGTCTTTTGGCGAGTCATAATTTATGTTACTGTATGAGATAGGATTCCAGTTTTACAGAGCAACTAACTACATATTATTTATTACATTTTGTTTTAAAAGGGTAGTAAAGGGCAACAAGGGACCAAGAAAAATAAGTTGCCGCAACCGACGAAGAGTCTCTCTCTACACAATGTGATATTACATTAAATTCTTAAGTTGTATTCTTCTAAGTGATCATAAACAAAATTCAAATAAATAGGTCACCTTCTGAACCTTCTGAACCTTCTGAATGTGGAACGATGGTCAGAACGAAGGAAGGGAAAAAAGTGTATACTAGTTAGTTTAATTGGTGTTGAAAACTTCATCGAGGAAGGCTTTCTCTTCAGCATTGTGCTTTGCCTTAGTACCTGCAGCAACGGAAGCTGAAGGATCTCTACCAGCGAAACGGAAGGACTTATCACTATGACTCGTTTCTTTCAATACAGTTGCTAATCTTGGCTCAACGAAAGACCAGGAACCCATGTTCAGTGGCTCTTCTTGACACCACACTAGATCCTCAACGTTTGGATAAGAATTCAATGCATCACGTAGTTGCGCAAATGGGAATGGATTCAATTGCTCAATCTTGAGGAATGCTGTAGTCTTATCTTCTAGAGTTTGACGAGCCTTGTGAAGAGCAGTGTAAACTTGACCACTAAGCAGCACCAAGCGTTTAATGTCTTCTTTGTTACCGATACTTTTCCCTAGTTCAACATCTTCAATTATCCATTGAAAATGAGAATCACCTGTAAATTCAGACAATGGCGATCTAGCTAACGGATGACGTAACAAGGATTTAGAAACGAAAACAGCTAAGGGTTTTCTGAACTGACGATGCATTTGTCTTCTGAAAAGATGAAATAAGTTAGATGGTGTAGTTGGGTAAGCAACTTGAAAGTTACAGTCTTGATGCTGACGCTCCAATTTTTCTGGTGCCGGGAAAACTCTTGGATCTTCATTAGTTAATTGTAGATATCTTTCGATTCTACCAGAAGAATGCTCCGGTCCTTGTCCATCGTAACCGTGTGGTAAAGTCAAAACAAGACCAGATCTTTGCTTCCATTTGGATTCACCAGCAGCAATAAATTGGTCGACGATGACTTGTGCAGTGTTAGCGAAATCACCAAACTGGGCTTCCCATTGAACAAATGCATCTGGAGAAGTTAGCGAGTAACCATATTCAAATCCCATAACACCGTATTCAGACAAGGAGGAATTTGAAATAATGAAATCAGCTTGATCCTCACTGACATGCTTCAATGGAGTGTATGTCTTTTCAGACTCCTGATCATGTAAGACAGCATGACGCTGAGAGAAGGTGCCTCTTTCGACATCTTGACCAGAAACTCTAACGTGATAGCCTTCCTTGACCAATGAACCATAAGCCAAAGCTTCACCTGTAGCCCAGTCAATACCTTCACCAGACTCTGTTGCTTTCTTACGTTGCCCCAAAATTCTCTTCAAATTTTTATGAACTTCAAACCCTTCTGGCCAGCTTGAAATAACTTCACCAATATGTTTCAAAGTTTCTTCATCGACAGCAGTTGGTAGATGTGGCAAAACTTCAGTTGCTAATTCTTTTGGTGATTTGAAACCTTCCCATGGGGTGGTCAACCATTCTCTTGAAGTAGGTTTGTAATCCTTAGATTTGGAGAAAGATTCTTCTAATATGTCCCATACCCATTTCTTGTGTTCATCGATGTCCTCTTTCGTAAAAGTGCCCTCCTTGATCAAATTATCTGTATAAATGTCAATAACTGACTGCTTCTGTGCGATTTTCTTGTACATCAAAGGTTGGGTGAAAGAAGGTTGGTCCGTTTCGTTATGACCGTGCTTTCTGTAACCAACCACATCAATGATTACATCAGAATGGAAAGTTGCTCTCCATTCTGCAGCTAATGTAAAGATGAACGTAATTGCCTCCACATCGTCTGCATTCACATGAAAGATAGGAGCATTGATAGATTTAGCAATATCGGAAGGATATGGAGTAGATCTTGCAAATCTAGGATCTGTTGTGAACCCAATTTGATTGTTAACAATGACATGGATTGTTCCACCGGTGGCATAAGCAGGCAAAGCAGTGAATCCCATGGTTTCATAAACAACACCTTGGGCAGCAAAAGCGGCATCACCATGGAACAAAACGCCCATAGCTTTGTTGAAAATACCGACATCATCCTTATAGTGCTGAACAGCTCTTGTTCTACCCAAAACAACTGGATCCTCAGCTTCCAAATGCGATGGATTGGCAACAACAGATAAATTGACATGTTTACCCGATGTGGTTGGTCTTTGAAAGTTCATACCCAAGTGATACTTCACATCACCTGAACCTTCATCGATTTCTTTCGAACCAGTGAATTCTGAGAAAATGGATTCATTTGGTTTTCTAACGATATTCGATAACATGTTTAGTCTACCACGATGAGGCATACCAATGATAACATCCTCAATCCCCAGTTCAACAGATCGGTCGATCAAAGACTTTACACCAGGGACAACAGATTCAGCACCTTCAAGACCAAATCTTTTATCGTTTGGAAATTTTGTGGAAAGGAAACTCTCAAAGGAAGTTGCCCACACCAGACGATCTAGAATTTGTCTTTTTTGATCGGTTGTGTATTTGTATGGTTGTGGGATTTCAATTCTTTCTCTTAACCAGTCACATTTTTGTCTGGAAGGAATATGAACGTATTCAAACCCAATACTTGAGCAATAAAGCTTCTCACACGTATCAACAATCTGTCTCAAAGTTAAAGTATCGTTGCCATCTTTTGCAAATCTTGGTAAGATTCCCGGACCTAGAGTGATTGACTTATCTAAATCCGCATCCGTGAATCCATAATGATCTAATGTTAATTCCTTTGGAATTGGCTTGTTCTTGTCATCTCCAAAAGATATCCCTAGAGGATCAATATGGGCTTTCTGGTGACCTCTAACTTGGTAAGCTCTAACTAATAACTGCACTTTCAAATGTGTTAACACATCCTCCTGTGAACTTGACTGAGTAGGAATCACAGACGCAATTCCGCCAGTAGGAGTTGGAATAAGAGTAGGAGGGGCAGTGAAAGCTGATGAAGCTGACTGGTTATTGCTCAAGTTTTTGAAATAGGCATTCCAAGACACATGCACAGATGATGGGTCTTGCTTCCACGCCTCGTACATCTCATCGATATAGCTGGCATTCTGTGTCTGTAGAAAGCTATCATTAGCGCTTGCATATGGGCGCACCGCTCTATGGCACTGTGACTTAAGCGCGTTGACGAGCTTTGCTCGTGGCGAGAAGGCGTTTCTAGTGCGTAAGACTGTCAGCATCTTGCTATTTACTAGTTGATCTCTTGATTGGCTGGATGAAGATAATCTCTAAAGCAACACAAGGGAACTGTAATGGCAAGGGAAGGGAGTGGGTGCAGCAGCAGTAGCTGAAAAAACAGTAGTGTAAATGGGAACAGTCAGATCTCAGCTAACTTTCTCTATTGCCAGCTGTAGTGCTTTTTGGAAGAAGCGCTGTGGTTTTATTTAATTTGAGAGCTATGGAAGTGCCTCCTCCAAGAAGTAATAAATAAAACTCACCGGGACCTTCTACGGGACTTCGGACAGCGCACACCCAGGAGTCTAGTGACTCAGTGGCAGGGTCTTGAATACTGAACAATTGCAAGATGTTATACGCGCCCTTCATTAGACACTTTGAAGCCAAAAAAAAAAAGGAAAAACAGTAGTGTATGTTTCTTACGTGAATGCGCTCGATCTGTACTATTCAGCACACATGTAACTCAGCCAGTGCTGTCATGTGTACTTTGTTTGTATCTCTTTTGTTTTGGATCTTGCCTTTTGCTCTCTTCACGAAAGCCCTAAATAGCACACAGTTCAGATAGTGCGCCATCCCAGTCTAGGTCATAAGCAGAGAGTGGACTAATAGGCTCCTTGTTTCCGAAAGAGGTGCAAAACCTGGAGATTTCAGAGACTCCTTTCTTCATCTCAGTCCAATGGAGTCTTGTTCTCTCTTACATTGCTCGTTAAGAATAACTCTCTACGACTGAAGCAAGGGTGAGTTAACCGAAGTGAGTTTTCCTAAGGGTTGTCCCTGGATGAGAACCGCGTAATAAATGAGATCCCCGTTTCATTGAGAAGTTACTCAGAACAGCCACAAGCTGAGCGTGAATTCTACCAACTGCTCCATTCCACTGACTTTAACTGCCTAGTGCCTCCTACCCTTTACTCTAGTGGGATTGCTGTCTTGCCGTTGCCAATCAGAATTAGAGGAAAACAACTTACGCACAAATTCCTCTCTCGGCTCCTGACTCATGAAGTCCCCATTTTAAGGTGATTCTATTTTGCAAAAAGAGTCTTAACGGTCTAGTCTAGATATTGAAGACTACGCTCCTCAAAATTTAAAACAGGCGGGCCAGGAACTCACATACACATCTCATACATTATAAAAGCTCATTCTCAAGGTAGCAGTCATCTCAGAAACATTCGTAACTACATAATTCTTACACGCAGATTGTATAAGAGCAGCTCTCTCAATTCACTGCCTTTCAATCACCACATCTATCTTTCTATCTATATATATCTCATCCTCGATACGAAATCCTTTTTTTTTTGCCCTTTAAAGATCGCTAATACTAGTATACTCCTGTTTCTTACTACCTATTCTACGTACTCTAATGCTGGTCAGATCTTGTTGATTAATTACAGCAAATTACATATAATGATTGAACGTGGTATACACATCATCTAAACTCGTATAGCTCGTTCTGGCCATGTGTAAGCACAGGAGCTCTGTCAGATCCCACGATTCTTTCCAATGCTAGTGCATCCCATTTGGAGTAAACGACTCTCACTGTGGAGATATTGAAGTCAGCTATTCCCTCGTAAACTGAACGACCAATAAATGAAACAATCTCAGTATAAAACAGTGGATTGCTTGGAGGTCCGTACATTAGTATGTTCTTTACGCCCTTCATCTCAAATCTTCTGTAGTGATGTAATCTTTCGGTGTACAATAGTATTTTTCTTTTGCCTTGTTGGAATAGAGCACGTCCTCTATTCAGGTCCCCTTGAGAGGAATATTCATTAATATCTGTGAAAAGTAACGATGTCTTTTCATGCAAGTAGTTCTTGATTTTGAGGAAATCAGTATAGGACGGAATATAAAGCAACAATCCATCTTCGTAATTAGTAGAGTTTGACAACGAGGGAACAATAACAGATTTGAAATAGTGAAATCTTGCATCAGGATCATCCATAGGTGAGCTTGAATCAAATCGTCTGAACACCTGATTGATCTTTAGTCCAACTTTGAACATTGCACTTTCCCCATTTGGGATCACCTTCCTGAATCTATATTTCCCAAAGATATTCATAGATCTTGTTAATATATTGTTGATATTCGGGCTATTGTATTCTGTGAAGATCAAACTTTGTGTGAAATATTTAGCTCGATCTTCAATGGACCACATCCTGACCCTTCCAAAATCAGTGTCATGTGAGTTCTTCGGAATTTTATTCAGGTACTTGAAAATCGTAAATATATGATCCCAATTTTGTAGTTCAATAGCATGTGCTTGATCAACGACCAAGATTTCAATTGAGCTTAAGAAATCGCTCTCTTGCTTTTTCTTGTCTGGGTTTTCCAGTATCATTTGTAAGCCTATTGGAGAAGCAAATATAATGTCGGAGTTGTAGAATGAGGAGTACAATTTCATTGATTTCCTGGTAAATTTGATACCCAAACAAAAAAAATCGTTTGAGTTGCCACCGAACAGATCTTTGAAATCATCAGGCTTATTGTCTGGTAATGGTGAATCGTCAAAAAACTCAGATTTGAATTTTCTCTGATTATCAACTTGATTGACTCCAGATATTTTCATCATTTCTTCAACCGCTTTATAACAATGTGCTCGTGAGGGTAAAAGAATTAATATTTTCGGCCTTGTGAAACCTTGATCTCTGAATTCTTTCTCATCTTCTGGCTTTATTATTCCATTTGAAATGCCTTCATTTTGATTAGCAATTCTAGCATTATTTTTCAGTATACGATCTCTAGTTTTGTAAATATGGTTCAAGCAATGTAGAAGATATAGTCTCCTATATGCTGATCGTTTTGTGAATGATTCATAGGGGAAAAGAACATCTCTGTATGAAAGTATAGGATCTAAAATTAATTTAGCAACATCGTTATCAGTGCTTTTTTCACCATACTTCTCTAAAAATGGTTCTAGAACTCTATCCTTAATCTTATAACTTTCAAAAGAATGTGAATTGGGAAATTTCAAAAGCTTCGATTTGGTTTCGATTGGTGGTGTAGAAATGATGCAAGAATAGGTGTCATGCAATTCCTTCCGATTTGTCCATTTCAATCCAGATTCTAATGAAGTGACGCATTTGTCAAGATAAACTTCCGATGCATTTGCAAAATGACTTTCAAATGGATCAGTGTCATCTTCTTCATCCGAATCATCGTTAGGTTCTTCTTCGATTTCATCATCTTCTTGGTGCTCAACGAATCCAGCAATCTCACTCTCCGACTGTTCACCTTCTTCTGGACTGTTCTCTAGATCTTGATCTATAAGGGCTGTTTCTGGACCCTCCTCCTCGTCCTCCTCGTCCACCTCGTCACCCTCGTCTTGGACTTGTTCATGGCTCAATAGAGTGAGCAAAGCATCATAAGCTTTCTCCTTATCTGTGCTTTCATGAGATCCTTCCTCGCCTTCTTCAGCTTCCTTCTCACTTTCGCTCTCACTGGTATGGTGATCGATCGATTTTTCTTCAATGGGTTTCCGCTTTGCAGTCCTCTGCACTACTCTATATTCGCTTCTTCCTCTATTTGATCTCGATTTTTTGGATATTTTCCTAGATTTTTCACCATCATTATACTTTCTCTTTCCATGTCTGCCGGAGACTCCGAGCATGGCTTTCAACTTGAACTTAACAGCAGGCTAGAATGTTTTTACCTTAACATCTACGTTTCTCAAGCTCATCTTCAAAAAAAAAAATTTGAAATCCGATAGAAATTTTCTATTCGCGAAGATGTTCTACAAACATTTGATGATAAACTAATAAACCTTGAAATATGCTAATAAACTGTACAAGTACAAGCTAAAAAAATCCTTCTGGACTGAGTAACGAGAGCCGCACCAAACCCCAATAGGCGATATATTATGTGCGGTATGTATTATTAGCCATAGGGGCTTCTCTCACTATCCAGTTCGCTTACTCTTATCTTTTTTTTCTCATCATGTATGAGTACTGAAAAAAGTGCAAACAAAAAAAGAGGAAACCGAGAACCCGTTCACTCGATTTATTTGCGGTCTCGTGGTATTTCAGATTCAGAAGTTGTCAATCAGACAGCCCGAGGGTATTAATATTGTAGAGGGAGATTGCTCTTATGAAAGAACAAATGCATATTTAGATTTTGTTCTGATTCTCTTACCGAAAATGAAGAACAAGAATGGGACAGGGATCAATACGAACCCAACACAGGCAATTAGTAAACCTGCCCAATTGGTACCCATGTTGTTAAACATAAAGGTTGCAAACAATGGAAAAGCACAGGCGAATGAAGATCTTAGGAATGCATTTGCAGCCATAGCAGAAGCTGCGAAAACCAAGTAACTATCAATGATATAGTTAAGCGATGGATTGAAAATCGTAAGTAAGCCAAACCCTGTAAAGACACCTGAAGCCGTTGGTGCCATCCAGTGAACCTGGTGGTGATAATTACCAGTCCAGGTGAACCAAAAGATACCAATTGGGAAGGCAAACGATCCAATAAATAATGGGTACAGTCTTGCCTCAGGCACTGGTTTACCACCATTCTTTGCACATGCAGCCAAATATCTGTTTTCGAATCCCAGGCAACAAACACCACCCAGAAACATACCAACAGCTAGACCCAAATAAGGAAGTTCTGCAACACCACCATGCATTGCATATCCCTCAGCGAAAACAATTGGATAAGCTGAAAGTAGTAAGTAAAGGATACCGTAGATGAAAGCATTATATAGAGAGATCATGAAGATGATTGGCTCAGTAAACAGCATGACGATTGGTCTCGAAACATTTTTTTCAACAATGTCTCTGAAGCTTAAAGTGAACTCATCATGCGGAGCATGAATTAACCAGTTACCAGTTCTTCTTCTGAGTTCGTCGGCCTTGCGCACTAAAATGATAGGCTGATGAGTTTCTTCGTAAAAGCAGGTGACCAATATTAAACCAAATCCACCCATGATACCTGTGATGTATTCCGTCCATCTCCAGCCAAGATAACTATTGACGATGAAGGAACCAGCAACAGGGGCAATGATTGGCATACAGAAGACCATCATTGAGAAAATTGTGATAGCCTTACCTCTTGAATTATTATCAAACATATCGGCAAAAGCAGCAGGAACAACAACTAGAGGAGCAGCCCCAATCATACCACCAAAGGCTCTACAGATTAGTACCGTTTGTAGATTTTCAGCAGTGGCAACAGCAAATTGGAAACATGTGAATCCGAAACAGCTTACAATAAGAATCAATTTTCTTCCATACAACTCAGAAAGTGGGGCCCAAATGACTGGACCTGTTGCAAAACCCAGGACGTACAACGAAGTACCCAAAGTTGCAACAACTTGTGCAACGTGGAACTTAGCAGCAACCACAAGAGTTGCACTGGAAAAAATGGATGAACCCCAAGCAATATTTGCAGTGTTATAACCGAGCATGGCACATGTTATTATTTTCTTTTTGACAGACCAGTTATGTGGATGAAGTGGATCATCAGCCCCATTAAAAGAAACGGTATACGGTTCAGGATCTGGGTAATCCGTTGGAACCTCTTTGTTTAGACCCATTGGGGGCAAAGGCGATGTATCCTTGTCCACCTCTTCCTTAACGGAGGTACCGTTTGTCAAAGCCCGTGAAAGTTCCCTGCCTGCCTCAGCGTGTGACTCTATTCTTGATAACTCATCGCCATGCTCTATCTCTTTGTTAGCTTCTACGTCTTCTTTCCCGAATGTTTGAGGAGCTTCTGCCCTTGAAGAAGATTCAGAAGAAGAACTGGAAATTGGAGACGAGCTCGGCTCTAATTTGTTTATGTTTCCCTGCTCTTCATTAGCTGCAGCATCCCCATTCGATATATCGCGGTTGGCTATAGTAGAATCTGACAGCTCGTTAACGTTATGACTATCAGTCTTATTAGTAGTCATTTTTATTAGAATATGCTCATATAACTATCTATGCCTTAAACACAAAGCAGGTCAATAAGACCAACGAAATGGGAGGATTATTAATTATATTCCTCAAGTTAGATTATATACTCCCCGAAAGTTCGAGAAGAGCAGGCGAGTTGTAGAGCTTTTTTTTTTCTTTTTTTCTTTTTTTTGTTGCCTATTTATTTTTGTCCGGAATGAGAAGAGGCACACTTATCATCCGAACGCTCTCAAAACATGGGCAAACTTGGAGGTAAACTTTGCGAAATTTTACAGTTCGGGAGTGCTTGAAACCCGGGAATACATGTTTATCTCAAGACGGGTATGGCCATATAGTTTTTATGGGGTTCAAAAGAGACAATTTGCCAACCAAGCTCACCATTTACAAAATTTGCTGTTTGCGCAAAGCTGTGCACCGAGGTCAGGCTTTAAAGGCTTTTGAGGAAATTGGGGACTTAACGGCTTTTACGAAGGTGTTCGCATTTGAAAGCTATTTTGGGATCCAAGAGCGTTCTATAAGTTATAATATATATTCCTAAATGGGATATTACTGTATTTGGAGAAACTAAAGTGGGAGATATACTTCTTTAGGATATTTTCCTAATTTGTGTTATTTTCAGTCAAATTTTAGTATTTTTTTTTTTTTTTTTTTTTGTTTTCCGTTCTTATGGAATGAAATGAAAAATGTTTTGAAATTTCAGTCTGAATCTTTAGTTTATTATATATAGTCTTTTTTTGGAATTGTGAATAGAAGAGGAAAAAAAAAAGAGTTTTAAAGAGGTGAGAGTGCTGAATTATTGGGACTGCTAGTGTACCGGGATAATATTTGTTTTTGGGATCTGCTGTACTTTTGTTATTTGTTGTTCTCTGTGTGTGTGTGTGTGTGTGTTTTTTTTTAGATAATTGGTTTGATTTCTGCTAATCTTTTGAGGGGAGGAGGGGACATCTTTTTGTTGAAATCTATGAAACACTCTGTCAAAAAATGTCACAATTTCATCTGAGGCGAACGATACGTGGTATACTGACCACGCTGTATTGTTTATTGATTGTTCTTACGGTACCCATATCCTTTGAAGTTGGTGGAGTGTACTGTGGGCTGTCTTTCACAGCTACACTGTTCAATATCTATGCTGTTTTGACGATACTGCGGATAATATTCAAAAAGAACTCAATATTTTTAGTACTTTACTACTCGCAGCACTTTTTGATACCAAGCTTGCTAACGCTCTTTTTAACTGTTTTCAAGAACTCTGACTTACTGGCTTTGAAAGATGAGAACATCACTTACTATAAGTTTTTCATCAAGCCGTGGAGTATATTCATCAAGAATTCGACACCGATATTCACTCTGCTGGAGGGCCTATGCTCGATACTGGCGATCCAATCCATCGGGCAGACTTTCAACTGGCTGCAGTACAATAAGTCAGAAAGTTGGGTCATAGTGAGCTTATTGTCGTCGGGGGGCATTATAACAACCTCATTATACTTTTTGTACAAGATCTACAACTTCCCTATAGTTATCGACTCGATATCTGCATCTCTGATAGGCGCTATTCTAACGTTCTGCTCGATACTGGGGCTGTATGGGATAATCTCGAAAAGGGGATCAACGATCGAATCATCGCTGCTTTTCGGGTACATTGTGCGGTGCATCTATGAGACTTTCCCAGAGCTGTCCAACCTGGCGTCTAACGAAATCGGTATACTGATAAGGACTACAACGAACCAGGTGAAGCAGGAGATCCAGTATCTGCCGCTAATGTTTTTCGACTCTGTCACACAGGTTTTCACATCGCTAACGCTGAACGCGCCGAAATCTTTCCAAACGGTGATGGAGTTTCTAATCGCTGCTGCTACAAGTATCACACCGACTATACTGGTGAACCTGGCGTACAGGGTTGCAGTGTTCTACTCGGCAACGCGTATCATCCCGGCGCTAAAGAATCCGGCGCCTTCAACCAGGAGCATGCAACTGATCTACGCGTTCAGCCCATGCATTGTGATTGCTATATACACCCATCTGATGATGCAGTACTCTAATGAGCTCGATACCGAGCTGACGCTGTGGGGGTGGTGGCTCGAGAACGGGTCTAGCTCTGTGAGTTCAACCGGACCTGCCAGTTCCTCCATAATCGTTGTACATCCATGGCAGTTCTGGAACTGGGTGAACATGTTCAGCACCCTCGTACTGTATGCGATGGAACTGTTCAATGGCGCTGACGAGCACAACTGGAAAGTTGAGTGAACTGCAGCAGCAGCAGCAGTAGTAGTAGTAGTCAATAATGAAATGAATGAATGAAAAAACAAAAAAAAAAAAAAGAAAAGAAAAGAAAAGAAAGAAAGAAAGAATCCAGCAAACCCCTTTCTCTTTCTCTCTATGTAATAGTAATACGAACACTCAATAACGACGGATGACGATGCATGACGATGGATGATAGCGAAAGCCATAGTCAAAGTCATAGTCAAAATGTATGAATCACACTCTTTTAATTCCCTGTTTGGGCAGTCTACCCTATTAGGGACGTTCTCCCTAATCTATAAATTGAGCAGGACACGTCTTTTTTCATTATCTTTTTAGGAAACTCATCGACGAAGGGGAGACTCAGCGGGATTCTGATCTCGAAAGTCGAAACTCTCGACAATCTCTCTTAAAGCTTGAAGCCGACGCACAGAGCACGAGCAGACGCACTGGAAGATACCATCGGAGTAGACAAGGAAAGAGCTAAAAGAACGAATAGAACTAGAAGAAACGAAAAGAAGCATCGATCAAAGTGTTTCAAGAAACTGTGTTCTGTCTTCTATTATTCTCCAAGTAAGAAGACTAGCAGAGAAAGTACCAATAAGGATCGTAAAGAACCTACTGGACAGCAGTAGAGCCCGCTCCTCCTCGTCCCCTCTCAACACAAACTCACACAAACTCTCACACACACACTCTCTCTCTCTTTCCTTTTGTCTTTTTTTCGCCCACCCATCTCTCGCAAGTCCGCACTCATCGAACAGGGAAGTTTCTCGTTCTCTAAGGGTACCCTTCCCTCCTGCACTGAAAACACGCACCCATCAAAAAGCTGAAACCTCCACAGCTTCATTTGGGCATCTCTTGTCGACACAAACCAACGACAACCGGCAACAGCCACGCAGCCACGCCAAAGCATCATCACACATAGGAGGTGCAAGCCAGATACTAAGAAGCCAGGATGAGCAGTGACGTCTCACCTCAGCAACCGCAGACAGCGTCTTCCTCCTCTAAACTCACGAGGGTATTCTCGCGGACCCCATCGTCTTGGGACCCGCAAGACGACCTGCTACTCCGTCACTTGAAAGAACAGCAGAAACTAGGGTGGAAAGAGATTGCCTCACACTTTGCGCACAGAACTCCAAACGCATGCCAGTTCAGATGGAGACGGCTTAGAAGCGGTTCTTTGAAGTCCTCTTCTTCTACATCGACCTCCTCATCGCCGGCCGCCTCGTCGACTTCGTCAACCTCTTCCTCCACCACCTCCAAGGGAACAGCATCGACGACTATAACTGCAACTGCATCTGCATCTGCGAATACGAGTGTGAGTACAAGTGTGAGTACGACCGCTCCAGTGTCGGCTGCTGCTGCCGCCGCCGCCGCTGAAGCAGCCACTCTAGCATCGTCGACATCTTCGTCAACATCAATAGCAACATCCGCCATCAACACAACGTCCATATCCAGGGGCTCTCCAGAATCGCCTTCTTCCATGAACCCGCCGAGCCATGCGTTTATACAGACCAGTTTCAAAAGACCTCCGGTTCACTTAGCTCCAAACTACAAGAACTGGTCGTTTCAGTCACACGAGGGCCAGGAGATGAGGAGCATTGAGAACGAGCATGGCCATCTCGACCCTTTGGCTCGCTCTTTTGAAGCCTCTTCTCCGTCCGATGAGTCTGCTATCAGAGAAGAGTGGACGAATGATGAAGATGAACTCTTACTAGCTAGACGCCAAAGAGAGTTGAGCTTTACAGAATTAAGTATATTGCTACCATACCGCTCCGAGGGGGAGATCAGAGATAGAATCGATCAGCTAGATAAAAAGACCACGACATCAACAACGACGAGCTCGACGTCCCCTTTGAATGACGAGAACGAAACTGAAACTGAAACTCCTATCAAAGCGATGCACAGCTTCCAGAGATCCTACTCCAATTCTTCGCAAAATTCAACCTACTCTTCATCGCCTTCTTCGAATTATTTCTTGAATAAGGATTTCACGACAAGATCTAAATCCTTCTCTTATTTCACTTCTCCTTCAATTTTTTCCAACATCAATCCAACCTCGATAAGCGATCGCTATAACCAAACGCTAAACAGAAAGAATTCGATATTCTCAATAACCGATACAATACCAAAGAACTCAAGATCAAACTCAATGAACGAATTCAAAAAAATGAAGATCAATTCCAAACATGATTCAGATAATGACGATGACGAGACTGACACAAAACTACCACCGCTTGGTTCAATATTTAACGATTATTTTACAAAATGAATAGGAGAATAATATAAGGGTACTGCTGTGTGTGTTTATACGTTTTTGTTGTTTTATTTTTATTCATGTGAAGAGCTATATATATATATATATCAAAGTCAATATAGTTACTTATTTAAAGCTTCTCATTCAATTTCTCTTTAGCCTCGTCAACTGATTCATTGATTTTTGCACCAGTCTCATTAGCCTTTTCCTTCAACTTTTCGGCCTTGGCATTAGCATCCTTCTTTACATCTTCGGTGTCGACATCTTCAAACTTCTGCTTGAGATTCTGCGCAGTCTTGCTAACTGCTTCGGCTTGTTCACTGGTGGCTTGCTTCACCTTTTCACCAGCTTTCTGAGCTTTATCGATACCTTCAGCAGCTTTTTCTCCAACTTTATGGTCGAGCTCACTGAGTTTGGCTTTGGCAGTGTCAAGTATGGAGTAGGGTCTGATTGTTGATCTAGCACTGGTGGTTCTAAGTGAGATTCTTGCAAGTGATGTTCTGAACATGATTATGATTGTGAGGACTACTAAATGTGTACAATAACAAACGTATTGGAACCAGTACAGTTGTAACTTATTCTTTGCTTTATATATATGTACATTATATGAAATCTCCCGGATCTGATATTGAAAGTGAGTCTGCAACAACGATTGCTTTTCGAATAGGTATCATTGCGTATTAAATTAGCAATCTCGGAGAGCAAGCTGCTACAAAAGTAAATGCGAAAAAGGCAGTTGTGCTAATTTTGGACGTAAATCTGTACTGCACTTTCTACAGATTGATTATTAGTTAATATTCCATGAGCTTCTTTAATGACTTGGTCAAGTTGGACTATTCTCATGGGCATCATCGTCTGTTTGCTGTCTCAGATCCATGATCAAAGTTGAGAATTTTCACTTCAAAGATTAGGCTCCTCGAGGAAAATTATGCACTGACTCAAACTCCAAATTGGATGAAATATGAATAGGGATTTACAAGTAACAGATGTAAACTCCCCTACTAGACTCGTCACTAGTTCCATTTCGTTCTTACGCTCCAGCAGTTATTCATTGCCAAATTTTCGTAGAAATCTCCGAACTGAAAACAAATAAAACTCTTAAGAGCCTTTGGCTTGCTTTGCTGAATCCGCCTGCATCCTTGAGAATGTTGAAGAAACAACTACTGGGCACGTTAAGACCTAATCGGCATCGTTGCTTATCGAACGTGGCAAACGATCATTTGTTTGTCAAGAATCAGCAGTCAGCAGCGGGAGAACAGCTAAAAGAAGAATCAACCCATGAGATTCTTCAAGATTTCGGTTACGTCAGACAGCCTTCTGCTGGTACCATTCATTGGCTACCTCTTGGGTTAAGAGTCTTAAGAAATATTGAGGCAATTATCAGAAAACACATGGATAGAGCTGGTTGTGAGGAATTCTTACTATCAAGTCTCAGTCGTAAAGAGAACTGGATAAAAACTAACAGATGGTCAAACACCGAATTGTTCAAATTGAATGTTAACTCTAGCAACTACAAAGACCCAGATACTTGCTTAGCGCCAACACATGAAGAAGAAATTACCACTTTAGTTGGGTCATCTCTGATCAACGAGTCCAACCTACCAATTGTTGCTTATCAAATATCTACTAAGTACAGATTGGAGAAGAGACCGAGAGCAGGGTTACTAAGAGGTAGAGAATTCGTTATGAAAGATGCTTATTCGTTCGATTCGACTAGAGCAAACGCCTTGGAAACGTTCCAAAGGATAAGTGATGCTTATTCCAAAATTTTCAAAGAGTTAAAAGTCCCATTTGAAAGAGCTCAAGCAGACTCAGGAGAGATTGGTGGTTCTTTATCTCAGGAATGGCATCTCGTCTCACCAAAAGGGGAAGACTTAATCTTCAAGTGCGATGCTTGTAATTACGTATCCAATATTGAAGTGGCACAAACATTGCCCGATGAGAATGACGAATATGCTTCAGATGCTAAAGTTGAATATTTCTTAACTAACGACAAGGAAACCTTTGTTGCTGTTTACTTTCCTCAGGATAGAAATTTAAACTTAAACAAAGTGAAAGAGTTGGTTGAAGATATTGATTTGAATTCGAACAAAATGGAATTGAAGGACGTTTTAAAGGCTTTTGCTCCAAATGAAGATGATATGATATTGAAAAAGATAATACGAATAATGGATATGAGAGTAGATAATAACACAGATCTCCCGGACTTCCCATTATCAACTTTCCAGAAAAACAATTTTTCTCTCTTGACCGATACTGATATAGTGGACGCGATCGAGGGTGAGATCTGCGCTAAATGTGAGGAGGGCAAAGTTCACAGTCAGAACGCAATTGAGGTTGGCCACTGTTTTTACTTGGGTAAACGTTATTCTATCCCACTGAAAGCGTATTATAAAACCACTAAGGATAATTCAAACGAATTTTATGAAATGGGCTGCTATGGCATAGGAGTGTCCAGATTAGTTGCATCTATCGCTGAGATTACGAGAGACAGTGTTGGGTTGAGATGGCCTGCGTCTATTGCTCCTTACGATTTAACACTAATTGAAGCACCGAATTGTAACAATTCGCATTCTGAAGAAATTAGAGATATTTTGAATGAAAAATTCAAAGTTCAACTGGATAAAAGATCCCCGAACAAATTTGGCTTGAAGATTAGGGAATCCAAGAGTTCAGGAATCCCACTTTTAGTCATAGTTGGTAAGAAATTTCCAAATGTTGAAATCGAAGTCCGTGGGAATCGTTGGTCGCTATCGCCAACCGCTGCCCAATACGAGTATCAAAAACTTTACGAGAAATACCGGGACTCAGAGCTTTGGGAAATTGACTCCACCAAAGGTATTGAGAAACATATTGTTCATAAGGATATCTTAGCTAATGTTCTCGAGTCTCTGTTGAAAGATTTGTGAATGGAGTTAGGTAGGCATGTACATAGATAAAAAAAAATAGATCTGCTGAAAGAGAAAAGCACACGCATGGTATTAATGTACAATTAAAAACACTGAAATGAATGAATGGATGTTTAGGCAGTTAGTTTGCCGGTGATCTTGGCGATAACATGTAATGCAATAACACTGAAGATGAACCCGACAGCTAGAAACAACACAACCAGGGGATCAACTCTAAGGCCTTGGGCCTCATCTGTGTAGAGCTTCAATAAGGAGGCAGAAGAGCCACCAAATCCTGCCGATCTCGTCGAAGGAGGAGTCTGAGCTTGAGCTTGAGCTTTTGATTTAGCGTTGTTACGACGTTTGATATCGGTACGTTGGCCTCCTGGTGCAGACTTCGGGGGGAGGAAAAATGTTAGTAGGTTTCAAATGACAGACATATTCTATTGATCATTAGCGGTTTCAACATACCATTTTCAGGGAGTAAAAGTGAGGTTCTCTAAAGGTTCGTTTGCAATCGAACTTGTCTTTCTTAACACGTCTTTTATTTCAATTTTTGGACATTTAGGAAATTCTGAGTTTCTCGACGAAAGAGGAAGTGTGGGTCTAGCCCCTAATTGCAAAACTTATTGGCCTTCGGGACTTGTTAGTCTATTTCCAGGAGACTTGGTGGTCTGAGTATCTTCGATTGTGCTACAGGCGTAAGACAGTGCAACTTAACTGCCCAAAAAATCAATGAGATATTGTGAAGCACTATTCTAGCGATATATGAGTCTTCGATTGTAACTCTCCGTCACCCTTTGCATCACTTTTGACTCCATCCCGAGGCGGGCTACTTCTAGTTTCTTCCTGATTCGGCCACGTTTTATGACTTTTCACTTTTTTTTCATTGGAAGAAAAAAAAATTTCGTTCAGATTCAAACGGTCCAAAAACCAAGTTTGAAATTTCAAGTGGGTTTTTGCCTTAAATTCTGGTGAGACTTGCAAGAAGAAGGCTACTTTTCGAGTTGTTTGTGCCCAGGATATTATTTGCACAATTTCCTCTGCGCTGAATATCATCGTTTTGGGTGTTTTCGTTCGAGCCAAAAACAAGAAAATTCTGGTGTGTGTGTGTTTATCTCCCACACTGATATTTCGCAAAACAGCTAGCCACTCAGCTACTTCATCGATAATCGATAAAAAAGAATCAAAAGAATGGATTCAAGACAATTCTCATCGACTTCTGATCAGTTGCAAGACCATCAGCAGTCCTTTCAGCATCAAAGGCGTACTTCGAACTCGTCGTTATCCTCACATGCCTCGGGGTATGCCTCCTCAGCTTATGGGGGCCAAACTCCAAATTCAACAAGATTAACTCAATCCCGGTACTTTGGTGGTGGCGTAAACACCAACAACCACAATGCAAACGCTAACAATTGGGTTGCTCAACAGTCCGTTTTGAATGTGACCCCATGGATCGAACAGCAAGCTCAAGTTACAAACTCGACGACTACTTTGGAGAATCAAAATTTCATCAACAACTATGGACAGAACCTGAACCAGCAGTTTAACAATGGATTTTCCAACAGTAGTAGCAACAACAGTCCTGCACAAGCGTTCTTCCAGCCACAAAACTCCTCTACTATTGCTAATCAAGATTCCTCAAGACCATCACCTAGCCCATCACATCCGATCCCAGCAACAGTGGATTCGAAAGAGTCTCTTGAAAAAGAAAGAAAAAAATCTAATGATTCTCATGCAACCACCACCAACGATTCTAATATTAATAATCTTTCCCTCAAGAATAACGAAATGTCTAACGAACAATCTCAAAACAGCAACAATAATGATGATGAAAATGAAAAAGATGACGATGAACTAATCCCGACTGCAATTGTGATTAAAAATATTCCTTTTGCAATAAAAAAAGAACAGCTTTTGGAAGTTATGACTAAGTTGAATCTGCCTTTACCTTATGCCTTCAATTACCATTTTGATAATGGTGTTTTTAGAGGTTTAGCATTCGCCAACTTCACTTCGACAGATGAAACAACTGCCGTTGTAACTCAACTTAACGGTCGAGAGATTGGGGGCCGTAAACTGAGAGTTGAATACAAAAAGATGTTACCATTGGCTGAACGTGAAAGAATCGAACGCGAAAAAAGAGAAAAAAGGGGTCAATTAGAAGAACAGCATCGCTCTGCTTCAAATGCTTCCTTGGCATCACTTATTTCAGTGGCTTCAGCTCCTGCTACTGGGTTGAAAAATTTGCCAAATCAGCAGTCAGTTACAATCCCAACTGCCGCACAACAACAACCTCAGCAGCAGCAACCTCAGCAGCAGCAACCTTTACCAGCTCAGCAGAATGCTTCCGAAAGATACTACGCGCCGATCCCGTTTCTTAACAATTTACCTCTGCCACCTCAACAATTAGATTTTAACGATCCTGAAACTCTTGAGTACTACTCTCAGCTATTGTTTTTTAGAGATGACAATGATAAATTGTATAAGGAAATTGCTTATCCCGGTACATTATCCCAAAATCACAAAAAAACAATCTCTATCTTGTGTGCATTTTTAGGTTTGGTTGAGATTTTTGACTCAAATTTGATTTTAATTAGAAGAAGAAACTCTGTCAATGATCCTTCCCCTTTGTTGAGATCACAATCCCATTCAGCAATTCCCTTATTGCAACATCAGTCAGGTTCGATTTCAACTTCAAATCAATCCTCGAGTCAGTCAAATGCTCAAAGATTCAGACAACAACCCCCATTGCAGCAATCAAATTCCAATAGAATTCCACCAAATTTCAACCTAGCCCTGAATAATTCAAACGGACTATCATCAGCTGCTTTATTGAGAAACAACCCAACACCTACGAGAATCCCTTCATTCCAACCTCAACAAACCCAGGGCAGTCAACCTTCGTCATCTTCAGGGGCCCAGCAAACCAGTTATTTCCAACAAGTTTCGAATTACGGCCAGTCTCAGTCTCAGCCAACGACACCTGCTCTGGACTCTATGTCGAGGTTTGCTCCTTTCAATTCTGGGTTTAACAACTTGAGCTCATTTCAACAATTTCAACAGCCAACTAATCAGTTTCAACAACACCTATTCCAGCAACAGCAACAGCAACAGCAACAGCAACAGCAACAACCGTTCTCACAATCCAATCCCGTCCAAAATTATCAGCAACACATCCCAGGTTCAGTGATTGGGTCCACATCGCAACATCTAGACGATACGTATGCTTTGTCTTCCTCTTCTAACTCGAGTAACGGTGGAAATGAGAATGGTGATCTCAATGAATCTTTAGGCGGACTCACGCTCAATATTGGCGGTGCTAGCGCTGGTGAAGAAACACAGAGCAACACGAGCTCTAATATTTGGGGACCAAGATCTTTGCAACCAACAGCATGAGAGTATCTTATTCTTGACCCCAACATAACTGCAACTATTTTTTTATGTTCCCAATACTATATAGTCCGAAATTCTTTATGCTGACTGACAGTTCTGGAACTTTAATGTCTTATGACGATTATGGATCTTACTCAACTATTCCCTTTGTGCACGTTACTAATTGTGTTTTATTCCATTGCATATTATGCTTTATTTGTATCTGAAAGAATATAGAGATTTTTATCAGTATTGTAGTATTGATTCTAATAAATTAGAGGATTGAGCTTATATGGTGTCATCTGTTTTAGGATTATTTCCTATTTTGGACATTTTAATAACAATAATTTTTTCCAAACGCGCTTTATTGTAATAACACTGATAGTTTGATGGAGAAGTAACAACCATAATAGATACGCTCTTCTCAATGACACCATGGAGGATCGTGAACTGACGCCTGAAGAGGAACAGATTCTTCGGAAGAGACAAAACATTCTGAAAAGCTTGATAATTCCCGATAATAAAACATATCATAAACTACATGAGCAGGCTTTACTAGAAGTTGAAAATGGGAATTCAACACCAAGAAGTCTGAGAAGAAGAGATTACAAATTTGAAAGCTCCAGGGAATCATCTCTAGAACCTTTGAATTTGAGAGGCCGCTCCAGGACTCATCAACTCTTAGAGATCAAGAATGATAATCCTTTAATATCAATCAAAAGACTATCAACAAGTTTTTATATCAAGATCAAGTACCCCAGCAATAAATTTCTGGAGTTTAGAGACCCTTCTCCACTGCGGAATAAAGAGATCAACGAACCATTTTCTGATCATGAAATGGATGATTTCAACGTCGATGAAGACGATGAAGACTGGCAAGACGATTCAGAGGATGAGTTACCGTATAGAGGAGCTTTGTCCAAACAAGAGTCTACCAACTCTAAGACCTTTCCAACGAGGAGAGACAGAATAATCTTTAAGAAATTACTGCAAAAGAGCGAGCCCGAAAGGCAGCGTAATAATAGTTTAATAATCAACCAGAAGAAATCTTATGATCACTCAGTTAAAGACTCTTTTTTTGCATCTAAAATCAAATATATTCATTTCAAAGACTATGAAATCCAAACTTGGTTCACTGCACCGTATCCTGAAGAATACAGCAAAAACTCGGTATTGCACATTTGTGAATACTGTTTAAAATACATGAGCTCGAAATACATTCTACATCGCCACAAGCTGAAATGTGATCAGTTTCATCCACCGGGAAATGAGATATATAGAAATGGGGAGAATGCCATCTTCGAAGTTGATGGTAGGAAAAATGTGATCTACTGTCAAAACCTTTGTTTGTTGGCAAAGCTGTTTTTAAACTCTAAAACTTTATATTATGACGTTGAACCTTTTATGTTTTACGTTTTGACAGAGATAGATCCCATCACCAGTCACTATCACTTTGTGGGTTATTTCTCAAAAGAAAAGCTTAACTCAACAAACTATAATGTTAGTTGTATACTTACATTGCCAATTTACCAAAGAAAAGGCTACGGGAATTTGCTGATGGATTTTTCCTATTTGCTTTCAAGAAGGGAATTCAAGTGTGGTACTCCCGAGAAGCCCTTGAGCGATCTGGGGCTTGTAAGTTATAAAAACTATTGGAAGATTACAATAGCATATACTTTAAGGAATCTCCATAGGAAGTTTTCATCTAATTTCAAGCTGTCCATAAACCAACTATCAAGCCTAACAGGAATGATTCCTTCAGATGTCATTGTTGGATTGGAGCAATTGCATGCATTAATGAGAGATCCAGTCAGTGGGAAATATGCGATAAAAATAAACATGGAACTAATTGCAGAAATAATTTCGAGGTGGGAACAAAAAAAATATGTTAGTTTAGACCCTGAAGCGTTGCTTTGGAAGCCGTTGATATTCGGACCGTCATGTGGTATAAATCAAGTCGGAGCCTCCGTGGAAACAACAGTCAAACAGAAGTCACTTGAGACTGATGCAAAAATAAAATCAGATCCGCTGAAAGATAGTATATCTATATTGGCAAACTTTCTCAGAGATGATATAGATGATCCGAGAAATGTTGAAACGCAGGTACTCGAGGAAATTCAATCTTTGAAGGCCGATGATGATAGTGAGAATGAGGATGGAGCTATACCCCCCGAAAGATATGAATACTGCTATCCTGGTATGAATTTAAGCAAACAAAAGGCAAAGAGAAGGATTGTACTTGCTGATGATGATGATGACGACAGCGGAGCTTTAAAAATCAATTCAACTGGAAGTCTCGATCTCAGAGATGGCAACGCATCAGCCAACAAGGGAAGAGATGGGGAGCATGGCAAAGAGAATGGTAGTGGAGATGATGGTGATGATGATGAGGTTGATCAAGGCAGCGCAGAGGTTGATCAACTTGAAATTGGCAACGAGGCCATTGATACTGCCGACTCCAGCGACTCCAGTTTCCACGAAGACCAAGCCATCGACGACGAAGATGAAGATGAGGATGAACACCTCAATGCAATGGACGTCAAGAGACGAGGTCTACGGACGTCAAGCAGACGCCAGCCAGCACTACGGACAAAGAATTTATCACAGCTCCGGACCCGAAGGAAGCTGCGCTCTATCAACTACTGATTATCTACACTGAAAAGAGCTCAAGAGCTTAAGTCTAATTAACGTTGTACCATTATATCGCGTAATTTGTATCGAGAGATTTTTCAGTAGCAGCGAGAGATTTTCCCTTTTCTCAGTTTTCTCTCAGATGTTGATTATGGATTAAGCCATTTCTCTATATTTTTACCCTTTTTGACAAAACGCGTCTTGAAAAGAAAACAAAGCAAATCAAATCAATCCTGCAAGAGAATAGAGAAACGAAGCCAAACCAGCAAAAAGGAAGCGACACGCAGAAATACTGAGTCTATCGGCCTCTGCTTTTGCTTAAAATAATTATGGACGGCCGCCAGAACCTTGGTTACCAGCAACAGCAACAACAGCCCCAGCACGATCTCGCTAGCCTGGACACGGTGCGCAATGCCGGGCTCAAGAGCACCTCGCTGGACGTCCTAAGCAACAGGAAGACGCACAAAACACACACTCAGAAACAATTTCGTCAGTTCACAGAGCAGCAGCAGCAGCAGCAAAGGCTCATGTCCCTCCAGAGCCGTGATGGGAGTGGTGAGTTGCTGACACCACATTATGGCCAGGTCCAAGGCCCTCCGCAGCCCTTCCCACAGGCGCCGCATCCACAATTTTACCATCAGCGAATACTTCCAGGATCCCCTGTGAGGCAGTCTCCAACAAGATCGGTGCAGTCATTTCATTCAAGGACGAGCGCTCAGTATCCTGGGGCAAGCCCTGCACTTTTGCAGCAATCAATTCTACCCCCTTCGAGACTACCATCGCCAACAAAAAGGCTCAATTCATTGAGTTCAGTCAACAACAACCATCTGGTTGATCTGAACGACTCTACTGTCAAAGTTTCACCACTATTGATTCAAAATGAATGGGAAAAACCGTTTCACGAAGAGCGTTTGAAAGAGGTAGAGGCCCAAAATGAAGAGCTTCTTGCCCAGAAGAGTGATCTGATCAAAAAGAACGAAGATGCTGGCGGCCAAATTGACAACTTAAATGACAAAATAAGAACACTTACCATGGAACTTAACAAGCTGAAACTGCAGACTCGAAGTCTAGAAGATTCAAAAAATGCAGAGATTTCAATCCTCACAAAAAAGAACTCACAGTTGCATGAAAACGTTGAAAAGCTCACAGCATTGAATGAGAAATCATCATCTAATACCACTCCACTTAATTCTCCAAGATGTCTTCCATCAAAAGGCCCAGATGTCTCAACTGGATCAATAACATCAGGCCTCACGACTTCAAGTATATCCGCTAGAAATACTGAAAATTCTAGTGATGACCTTGTAACAACACTAATAAGCACGTTACATCTGTTGAAAAACGAAAGGTCAATACTAAAGGATGAAACTAATATTTTAACCAATAAGTTGAAAACCCAGAAGCAAATCACTCAAAGACTAGCCAGACTTCCAACCAATAAACTACCGAAGAAAGCCGGTATAAGGTTAGTTGAGTGCTCAGTCGTCTACGAAATATGAAATCATGTATCATGTATAAACACATTTACACACACACACATATATATATATATTGATATATATGTTTATAGATATATATATTCAAAAAGGACATTCTTATTGATTATCTTAGATGACTACACTACACTACTTTAAAAATCGGTATTCTATTACCCGGAGCTTTCTTTACTATCTCAAATTTACTACGCAATTTCACGAAAAGAATATTTTGGCAGCAAAAGTCAAGTGGTCGAGTGTAAAAGGATCGGTTTATTGGGACCTTGTGTTAGTCTAATAGTTGTTTGAGATACTACTCAAAGCTTCTTATCGCATAATAGCTAGTGTTTTCTAGATAAGTTTCGATTAACTCATTTTCTGGTCTGGCTGGTTGACCTTAATAATGGCATCAGCCCAGAGACCCAAACCTTGGGAAGTGAGCTCAGGAACATCCTCAGCAGTGGCGTCAGGGCAGCCAACGGATATTCCCTCACTTCCATCAGCAACATCTTCAGTGGGGGAACCCACATCAATCACAGATTCAGAACCCTCGATTCCTGAAAGACCAAGCTCACTAACGACGACTACATCAACAACGCATTCCCCATATGGATACGCAGATGGGCTTGGATCCTCATATGGCGGACTTGGTGGACTTGGAGGTGGATTAGGCAGCTACGGTGGCTATGGTAGCTCTATGTATGGGAGTGGTATGGGTGGCTATAGTCGTTATGGATCGATGTATGGGGGAGGATTAGGTGGCTATGGATCGTTGTATGGGGGCGGCATGGGCAGCCTCTATGGTGGAATGGGTGGCTATGGAGGCTATGGCCAACAGCCAGGAGGCCCAGGAGGGTTTGCAGAAAGTACGCAAGCTACGTTTCAGTTGATTGAAAGTATAATAGGTGCATTTGGAGGATTTGCACAGATGCTTGAAGCTACCTATATGGCAACGCATAGCTCATTTTTCACAATGATATCAGTTGCTGAACAATTTGGACATTTGAAAGAAGCTCTTGGCTCGTTCCTGGGTATATTTGCATTAATCAAGTACTTCAAAAAAATACTAGCCAAAATCACAGGGAAAACTCTTCGGGATAATATCAAGATTGATGCTCAAGAGTTTGCCAAATTTGAAGCCAAATCTGCCAAAGACAAGTCCAAATCAAATACTAAAAGAATATCACTGAAGCCATTGTTAATATTTTTGGTCATGGTTATTGGGACTCCATGGATATTGAAGAAACTAATAGCACATCTCTCAAAGCAAAAACAGATATCATACCCAGGCCAAACAACCGCAATGGGTCATGCGCCACCTATAGATTTAGCAAAGGTCGAGTTTGGAAGAGCACTATATCATTTCATTCCTGAAAATCAAGACATAGAATTAGAACTCAAAGAAGGCGACTTGGTTGCAATTTTGTCCAAGTTGGATCCAATGGGGAAACCAAGTCAGTGGTGGAGAGTTAGGTCGAGAGATGGGAGAATTGGTTACATTCCTTCCAATTACGTAGAAATCATAAAGCGAAAACAAATTGAGGAAGAGATAGGGCATCAATCTGAGGAGCAGACTGTTGCAGTATAAATCAAGGAGAAAAAGGTTAAGAAACGGTGATTATAATAAACAAACCTTTGAATACTAATTACATATATACCACACATTAATCAATGATCACTGGATCATCCTTGTCCCCAATGAATTGTGTTTCAGTTTCACCATGTTTCAACTTGCTTTCAGTTTCAGAATAATTATCGTAATCTTCGCTATCGCTTATGATCACCGTAGGACGTTTCCTTGTTTTTTTCTTGGTATGATTAACCTCTTCGCTAAACTCTAAACTGACAACCTCCTTGGTAGACTCTTTGCTTTTTTCGCCTAAGAACCTGATGTATCCCTCATCATTGATTTCAATACTGCTGACTTTCTGTGGTGTCATTGACAGCACCGTCTCCATATAATCATCACGAATCAAATCGTTCACTTCAAACTGTACATTACATAGAGGGCATTTTACTGGGAAACCTTTAGATCTATGCGCTGTCAATTTCCTTGTAGCTACGGTAACTTTTCTTGTTTCTGCTATTTTCAGATCCCAGCCGTTTTGGGGACCGGTCTTCTGATTAGTAAACCTCACTATGAGTCTTTGTGGGCTTTTCTCAAGTTGTACGTTGTTGAAGATTCTTTTTGCCGTGAATCTGGAAGGACAGCTTTGTCGCAACCTCTCATAGTATAACGGTTGGAGAAAGTATAACTGACAAAAGCTTGTAAAATCAAAGCATCCTTTGTGCTCACAGTATTTAGACCTAACGGGTATCGTAACTCTTCTTCTTGATATCACATCTATCAGCGAAATTACAGAAGTTAAAACTTCAATCTCGCTGTTATTCGTTTGGATATTCCGTCTTTTCCCATTAGTCCTTTGCTCTTTCCTTCCATCAGATCTCGGATAGCTTATAAAATTAAGTCTCAAACCGGACTGTAACGTTACAGTATTATCATCTGCTGCTTGATTCATTAATCTCTAGGTTGTGTGTGACGTTCTTATTCTCAACTGTTGCAAGCCATCTACGCAAAAAATCATCAAATCGACCCTTCGAAAATACCACAACCGTTTCTCTGCTCTTCTTGATAGACTATTTAGAGTCACCAGCCTCCCCCTAAGGCGCTCCTTGGTGTTCAGTCCTCTTGCTTCTCGCAGTATTAGCATATATTATTAACCTGCTGAAAACAACATTACGTAATATTTCAATAAATCTATGAATTAGTGATTATGTAATTTTCGTTTTTTTCCTATTCTTTTGGGATTCCGGGTAATTTAAGCAGTTTTTTGCTTCGTTTCGTTTTTCTTTATTAGATTTTACAGATTGACTTGATCGATTGATTGATTGATTGAGACAAAGGCATCACAGCGTGGAGACCAAAACTTCAACAGCTTTCCCTTTTTTTTTAGATCACTTCAGTGGGTTTCTGCTAGAGAGTGTTGTGATAAGCATTAGGAAGGATCTTTTGTTCTACAGAAAGCGGCTAGTAGAGGAACTTTTTCGCCTCCAAATCAACTCAGAGTGGTTGGATTAAGCGCTACGTTGGTCTATCAAGATGTCAGGCATAAATAATGATCAAGCTGGTGCCTTGCAGACAGCCAGCGAGCTGGCGAGCTCTTCAATGGTGGATGGAAAGCTTCCAATGGCTTACATGAAAGCCAGAAAGGGAGAATTAGAGAAGAGAAAGTCTAGTTCTGGCGTTAATAGGATCACCTGGTTTGTATGCCACCTCATCCTATTGACGGTGTACTTCTTTTATTCCATATTCAGAAACATACAGTTTCTGAACAACCGAATCAAGATCAAGTTCCTCAACATGGCTTATAACCCATCTCAAACTCCTCAGATCATCAGAGATGACGCTCTGAAACTATCTAAATTGCCAAAGCGTTTAAGCGCTATACTGAACTTGAAGTCAGAGGAAGAAGAAGGTGGTGGTTTCTTTGGGTTGTTGAACGACTCTGCAGAATTGACAGCATGGACTGTTGCCGCTGGCGTGCCATATCTCTCAATCTACGAATACGACGGCATTCTTAAAAATAATGTTGAACATCTAAGAATAGCTATTTACAAGAAGCTGAATGCATACTTCGGACCAAGCTCAGTTCCAAAGTTCATCATTAGGATCCCACATTTAAACCTGACTTACAACGGGCTGAATAATGACGATGACGAACACTATGCTGAAGAAGATGTTGGAATCGAGATCAGTCTACTATCGATCGAGGACGGAAAGCCCACAATTGTCGAATTGACAAGAACAATGGCTGAGCTAGCTAGCAAACACGAAATCAGTCCAAAGGATGTCACGATAAACTTGATTGATGGTGAGTTGACTGAGCTAGTTGGCGTCGAACCAGACTTGATTATTTTGTTTACACCAACCCTAGATCTACAAGGGTATTCTCCTTGGCAAATCAGGCTAAGTGAGCTTTACTGGGAGGCTGATAACGAGGATGTGACATACGCCATTTTCTTAAGAGCCTTGCAGAAATACTCCACTTGCAAGATCAACGTTGGCAAGTAAATACCGGATTCTTGTTCTTTTAATTGTTCTTTTTCTTTTTCCTTTTCCTTTCCTTTTCTCCTTTTGGCTTGCTTTTTCTTCTTTTTCTTTTCCTCAAAATAATGATTGTTTCTCCTGCAACGTTATCAGGCGGTGCTAAGGGAGTTGCTTTAGAGTATATAATGGGTTGCATTTTTAACTAGCATGAAGTATAGTATAGTACAGTTACAGTATAGTTTTACTTCTACATATATCACTGGCACAGAAGAGAGCTATGTTTGTAAATCAAAATCAAAGTAAATCAACCTCAATATTGTTGATTTATCAATGATATCTTAACCTTGGTTCATATATGACAAAAACAAAATGTGTCACGTGATCGGATTTATTCCTGAAAGCTTACCCGGTTTTTCGTTTCTCGTTTTATTTGAATTTTCCAATTTCTCCTTTTTTCTTTTTCAAAAAAAGCGTATTATAATTTTAACACGTCCACCCCTTCCAAAAAAAACTTATACAGAAATCTACCTTCCAAGACGAGATCAAGTATAGAATTCAGCAATAGATTTTTGTTCAATATAAGCGAAGGTATGTGTGGATATTATTCTTCCGATTGCTGAAGATAGCGCCGATGCTCTATCCATACAGAGTGAGGCTGGCCATGTTTCTGTTTAGAGAAGATGAAATGATTTCGTGCGCAAATTGTTGTTTATCGGGGCCTTCCCAGGAAGTTGATTGATCTGTTCCGATCGTACGGGGGCCTTTTTCCAAAGTGAATGCTCTGTAATTGCGATCTTGGCACTACAGTCTGGGAAGCGCGGTTGATTAGTATCTGTTTTTTTAGCCGGCTGATTGAACTTTTCTCAGATTAGCGTTGATGTTTTGATTTGTGGCTAAGAATTTCATGATGTCGGGGATTCGAACTCTTCGAAAGCTCACAGGGTCATAGCAACAACATTACCCAAGGCCCGTTATGAAGATGACTCAAGAACAGTTTGCGTACAAATTGTTGCATTTGGTGTTTGTGCATGTTTCTTCCAGGTTTTTTTTTTTTTGCTCAATAGATTCCCGTGGACTCATTGTTTATGTTGTGTTATGTTTTGCTCTGCCTTGTTTCCTTTGTTGGAAAGCTGCACCCCACATCGATAGACACTGCCCTTTCTTCAAGCTTCTGGCAATCCGACCTTTACCTGTGTACTAACATGCTTCTCTAGATGGGTCTTTCAATTTCTAAATTATTACAGGGCCTTTTTGGTCGCAAGGAAATGCGTATTTTGATGGTCGGTTTAGATGCTGCAGGTAAGACCACCATTTTATACAAGTTGAAATTAGGTGAAATTGTTACAACCATCCCAACTATCGGTTTCAACGTTGAAACTGTTGAATACAAAAACATTTCATTCACAGTCTGGGATGTCGGTGGTCAAGATAAAATCCGTCCATTGTGGAGACACTATTTCCAAAACACCCAAGGTATCATCTTTGTTGTTGACTCCAACGATAGAGATCGTATCTCTGAGGCTCGTGAAGAATTACAAAGAATGCTTAACGAAGACGAATTACGCGATGCTTTATTACTAGTTTTCGCCAACAAACAAGATTTACCAAATGCTATGAACGCTGCTGAAATTACAGAAAAATTAGGTTTGCACTCCATCCGTCAACGTCCATGGTACATCCAAGCCACCTGCGCAACTTCTGGAGATGGTTTATACGAAGGTTTAGAATGGTTGAGTACTAACTTGAAGAACTCTGCTTAATCATAAATAATAGTTTACCAAAAAAAATTATCTTGTCACACCATTCAATTCAGTCAGCAACAACGTATATTATTTTTTTGTCTAGTGGTTTGTAATAAATAGTTAGCTGTGTTGTTACAAAGGCAGAGTTATACTTTGTTCACTGTTCCCGCAAAAGGCAAAGCACAGACTATATTTTTTTTTTTTCCTCCACCTCCACCTCCCCCTCCCCCCTTTCCCACTCTAACTGTCCTCTTTCCTCTCTGCTTCTGTTAAATCTAATGCCAAAAATTGAATCAGCATGGCAATTGTGTTGTATTGTACTAGATAATACTATGCTTAAACCTTCCCCACCCCTTCAAATATTTGTCATCGCTATCTAACTAACGCTCAATTCATCTATAGACCCTCCTCCAAAAGGTTTATTATAATCCTAAATAACACTGATCCCCTGAGTAACTCTGGCATCCTGAACAACAGCAGTATTCTAGATAACAGTACTGTGTACTATCGCTTCTCGCTCCCCGCTTCCCGAGCAACTTTAACCTCGTTGTTCCTTCTTCACTATCGAAAGATCTAAACTAAAAACATATGCAATCAGCTACAAAGAAAAAAAAATGAGCCCTGTGTCTATTTAATCACGTGGTGTTCTGATAGGTGTGTGTATACATTCAACTATATTTTTTCGTGACGGCTAATTGTCGTCTGCATATTGGTATTTATGTGTCTCTTACCAGTATTTTACTGCAACATTTCAGTTTTCTTTACTATGTGAAAACGCCAAAACTGTTTGGAAAAAAAAAAAAAAAACATACAAACCGGGTAAAGTTTAGGAAGATTGATCGAAAAGTTTTAACACAATTTTCACTTGTTGCGTATTAACAGAACACAAGTTCATTGAAAAAGATTAACAAAAATGGTATGTACTTTATCGAGAGATGTAATGGATTATGAGGTGCCGTGGATGCAGAGATTTTTGAGCGGTTTGTGCGAGCAGTTTGGTTGACTTTGAAAGCACATCTCTTGAACATGTGTGGAATGGATGTTTAAGAGGGCGAGCATTACGAACTTGGCTCGATCGCGGATGACTGTAACGAAATACTACAGAATGCAAGAGAGGAGACAATCATGTCTCAAAGTTCAGTGAGGAATGAACACGCATACCCCTCCACCCTCGATCAATATGCACACTCTCTCTTCATCAGCTGCTGTACCCTGTTGAAGAATGCGACTGGGTTCCAAGCACCTCTGATCCAGCTCCATATCGAGGATCCACTTTTCATTAACTAACTTTTTTATAGGCCGGTCTTAAAGCTTACAAATTGAGAACTCAATCCAAAGAGGAGTTGGAACAAAAACTTGTTGAGTTGAAACAAGAATTGGCCAACTTGAAGGTTCAAAAATTAACCCGTCCATCTTTACCAAAAATTAACACTGTCCGTAAAGACATTGCTCGTGTTTTAACAACCATCAACTTGAACCAACGTGAAAACGTCAGAGCTTTCTACGCTGGTAAGAAATACCAACCAAAGGATCTAAGAGCTAAAAAGACTAGAGCTTTGAGACGCCGTTTGACAAAATTCGAGGCTTCTAAAATCACCGAAAAGGAAAGAAAGAGACAATTAGCTTTCCCTCAAAGAAAATACGCTATCAAAGCTTAAACTCCTCTGTGTGTGTGAATATATTAATATAATGTCTTGATTCGTTTCGGTATAAATATAGGTCTGCTCAATTTGGGAGTGAATCCAAAACTAGCTTTTTGTAACTAACTACACATGGTCTTGAAAGAGACTACGAACCAGCTTTTTAAACTCAAAATCTCATTAAAACTCTATAATTGTCATACGTCAGTCATTTCAACATCTTTGAGATGTTTGCCTTTCGACTTGAACTCATCAATCTGTTTCTTCAGCTCTTCGTTCGGAATGACGTCTTCTAACTTCAATGGCATTCTATTGAATGGATCGGTAGAATCGCTCAATAAATGCATTCGAATTGTCGATCTATCAATGTTGACTTTCGACCCTGGTAGTGTGACAGGGTCTTTCATCAAAGTATACATCAATGGATCTAAGAACTCATCAGGGATCTCTCCTAACTCTGTTTCTTCCTCTTCTTCTTCCAGTTTTTTGGATTCGCAGTTGTGCGCAAATTGGTGGAGTTTGGCTATAAATTCGCTTGAGACTAAATGGAATTTTCCCAAAACATCTTCAGCTCTTTTGAAAGTTGAAATTTTGAACGATCTGCTATCTCGCGAAACCGCATTTATGAACTCTGTTTCTCCAGATAAATTGACAAATATCTTCGAAATGTTAACCAATAGTTCTTTCGGTCTGAAGGAGTACTTTTCAGGATCACGAACCTTCAACTCTGAACACTTTGGCCCAGCAATAGCATCAAGATTATAATCAAGCATGCTTGCTAATCTGCCAACAATTTCAGACTTGACAAAGGCTCTCGGAACTTCTTCAGTAAACAAACCAAACAAGTCAATGCTTTTGTTTGCTAATCCAACATACGATTTGGCCTGAGACTCTGCACTGCTAAGTCGGGATCTCAACTCCTCAGCTGTGCCTTCTAAAGTTTCTCTTTGATTATTAGCTCTAGAATCGAGTTCGTTTTGAATGCTGTGAACCTCGGCTAATTGATGTAGTGCTTCATCCAACATGAAAGTCAAATCGTTCAACATTCTTGCGATAAATCTAATGAAGAATTCTTCATTGTGCTCACTTTGATAGCTCAATTGGTTTCGGAATAATGGATTTTTCCAAAGCTGCTCCAAGATTGAAGATATATGATAACGGCTATTGAACTTGTCATAAAACTGAGATGATGAGCCAGTTTTTTCAACAACAACATAAAAATCTAGAAGAGCATATAGAATGTTGTTACTCACCAATTCATCAGTTTCGAAAATCTCCATCATAAAACCTGGATGGCCATCTTGAGTTGGTAATGACCCAAGAAATAAAACCTCAACTAAACGACCCTTCAAATGAGGATTACCAATCAATTCTGGGCAACGAAGAAATACAACAGCAAATTCGATAAAAGATTTTAGTCTTGGGTTTAACAACATTGGATTAGCCACAAATTTGGCAATATAATGGCAGTAATTTATAATACCTTCAACTAAGAACTCTGGGTAGTACTTGAAAGGTACTGCTGCCTTCTCTCTAAAATATTCTGTATTATCAACATTTTCAACTCCAATTATATCTGGAATCAAAGGGATCTTGATCTGCTTCTGTGGGTAGTTATGTTCCGGATCAACTACTCTGATTAAGAAGGTTGATGCACCAGCAATGAAATCAAAAATTTCCAACTGAAGATCTCTGTGCGTAAAAAATGAAACCAATGCATCTTGTATGGATTTCATGTCTGCTAAATTCTTCTCAATTCTTGGAATCTGGAATTCTAGTAATCTTTGCATTGGATTGTTGGTGGACCGCTCCCTCAATGTTTTCAATGTGTTCTCAGACTGTTTAATACGCTGCTTAGTTTTATTCTCGGCTAGTGCAACACCTCCAACACCATAATGCAGATAGGTCAGAGTTAAATAGAAACAGTCTGAAATGAAGTTCGTCCCCTCGTCCAATTTAGTCGATTCAAAGTAATTCGAAGCTTCAGCATTTGTTGAGTTGACTTTGGTTTCCTCATTTATGTCAATCAACGATGATTTGCTGAAATAATTGATGTCAATACGATCAATCTTATTAAAACTTTGGTCCAAAAATGGCTGTGATAATCTGATTAAGATGATGCTTATGTTCGTAATGAAGGCATTCGATGATAGTTTAGAAAGATCTGCGTGGTCGCCTCTTCTAAGGTGATTCTTGTTAATGATGGTTGCAAAATACTGCAATAGATCCTTTCTAGACGTTTCTGAACCTCTAATGATCCTGTTTGCAATGAAAAATAAACGGTCCAGCAGAACTTTGTGTTCAGATTGCAAAGATTTCCCTATTTGATTTATTTGGTGCTTAGTCTTTACAGTGGTTCTATCAAAATTATTAAGTGCGACAGAATCTTGTAACGACGATAATCTGAAAATAGGGCCCAAAATTGTAACTATTTCGAACTTTGCAGGTTCATTCAGATCAGTGGGGATTTTGAATCCTTCGACTTGAGTGAACACTGCTGCAACTGATTTCTCGTTCAACAATGATTGGAAAATGTTCAAAATTAAAGGATATTGAGGATTATTTAGATCAATGGTCAAGATCAAATGCGATAAAGTAGGGATGAAGATATTCAAGAATTCTAAAATTGTACCCTCTTCATCGGATATGTTTATGATTTCTGTAAGAAATTCACTGTAGCTGTTTTCATGCGATATTATATCTTTGACAAACGATTCAGCACTGCCGTTTAAAAACATATCAGGTATCTGAAAAGCAACGAGTCCATAACTAGAGGTGAGTCTCTCCAGTTCATTCAAGATTTCCAGTTTTGTTTCTCTTTGAGGGTCCTTCTGCTTCAAAAGTCTTTTGGATTGCTTCGTCGAAACCCATGCGTCTTTCAAATATCTGAATGGATTAGTAACGCCAATCTCAGATAATCTTTCGATAATAGCACGATCGAGCAATTCTTTTGTGAAAACAGGGTCTTGATTTTCTTCCACTAATTCTCTGAAGGTAGCTTCCAAAAATTGGAGACGTGTATTAGGATGGTCAGAATTCAAAGTGAGCTGAAGAATGTCTTCAACTTCTTTAGTGATCCAGCTTTCTAAGGATTCTTTTTTAGGAAATGGCGAATGCGATTTTCTTTTAGCTGGTACTGTGGTATCATGGTTGGTCAGATCACCAGCAAGTTCTTTACTGCCATTTGTTTCGGTTATAGTCTTTTGAGGAACTGGTTTCGCTGGAGTCGGTTTTGATGTTGTTGGGGATGATGTTGAAGAAGACGATTGATTCTGAACGGCTAATTTCGCTAGTCTCTTAGCTCTTATCTACAAAGATCTGTTAGTCTGCAAATAGGAAAGGCACAAAAAGAAAGAAGGCACCTCCACGCGTTGTACCGCTAAAGGATATTTTTTGCACGACATACGTTTTCTTGAGAGCTCATATTGATCTGACGGCGATTCTCTCTCTTTCCTCCTCTTTCTCTTTTTTTTCTGCGCTTTTCTTAGTTCTCTAACTCAATTGGATCGCGGTTTATATCTATGAATGCCTTAAGAGGACTCCACAAAACCTCTGCTAGAGTTTCGCGCCACTTTTAAAACAGTTACTTTGGATGCAATCAACGCTGTTGCTATCAGCTTTTAGCGTTTAACCGCTGGAGAGAGAAATCACAAACAAATAGTGATTTGGCAAAAAATGATCAAAAACTGCAAAACAATTTGGTAAAGACACGTACGAAATATCGATTTCTTTTCGAGCAGTTTCTATTTCCGGGTAAATCAGATTTGTATCACGTGATTTATTATTTCTATTTTCAGATATGCAAGTTTAGATCCGGGTAATATTTGTCTCGCCTCTTTTTTTGTTCTCACTGAAAGCAAGAAATAGAGAGAAGAAATTGTAAGATTACAGTGAAAGTTACATTTATAATATAGCAAAATAATCAGATAAACAAGCGGAGACATCTCAATTCGATTTGATTTTTTTTGTCCAAGAGTCGGTTATTTGCCAAGGTCCGCCATCTTTTTTTTATCACGAATATTTTTTTTATTGTCCATTGGACTGACATTTTTCACTATTGTTTTGATATAAGAAAAAGTGGGCGCAATAATTTGGTCCCAAGTTTGAAACCGAGAACCACTTGAAGCAACGAAAGGCTTTATTTCAAATGGTATGATTGGATATCTTATATCTGTCTTTTGAGAGAACGAGTTTTAACACTTTTTTTTTTTTTTTAGAATACGAGGACAGAGGAATCTAATGGAGCTTTGACTTCGATTTCGGAGCATACCCAACAACAGCTTCAGCAAGAGCAGCAGCAAGAGCAGCAGCAAGAGCAGCAAGAGCAGCAGCAACAGTATGAGCAGCAACAGGTGGGTCCACAGATTTCGCATGTCTTGAAGAGCGCGCTATTCAGCATGAAGGATCGAGGATTTGTTCTCTCAGTCGAGGATGAGCTAGCATCGTTCATTTCTAATGAGAACGAGTCTTATCTATTGAGGCCAATGAATTCATACTATAGACTACTTGCACATCAAATTGCTGAGTACTATTCCTTGGGCCATAACTTAAATGCTGATGGGAACTCTATACTAATCACTAAAGAGCATAATTTTGATCCCAACAATCAGCCAAAACCTTTATCGTCTTTGCCATTCAAATATACCTTGCAAAATAATTATCACCACCATCATCATCCTCATCGTCAGCAGCAGCAGCAGCACCAACAAGCGCAGCAAATTGCTCCACTGTTCTTGAACCAACAGCATCAAATTTACGCTCCTTATTCTCAGCAGCCTCCGCAGTTCTACAACAGTTATTACCAACCATACTCGGGTGCCGCTAATCCATACGGTGTTGCTCCTCAGTTTGGAGGATATGCACCTTTCCAATACCAGCAAGAGCAACAACAGCAGCATTTCAGCCCTCGTTTACAGTCTCATCCACCGCAACATTCTCCGTTGCAGAGTTACCATCAAGCCACAACGTATGCCAATTCTCAGCTGCAATCGCGATCTGAAAGTGGATCTTCGAGCAAGACCCCGCCTAATTTCAAGCTGATGAAAAGAGAAACAAGTGATGGAGAGGAAGCGGAGGGCAAGACGGAAGACTGTTCTGAAGATCAACCTGCAGAGCAACAACGTGTTGACGACGAGAACCATGGAGAAAAAGAGGATGATCCGAATGGAGAAGCACAGGATATCGAATCAGAGAGGGCATCTAGAGAATCGCTATATCAAAAGGCGCGTCAAAGAATATTTCAAAACGACGAAGACGAAGACGACGAAGACGACGGAAACAGCAATGGACAAGATGAATACGGTAACGATTTTGAACAACATGTTCCTTTCAAGAAACCGCAGCAAAGACACGGGAATTATGACAATAGAATTCAACAGCAACCACAAACTGGATTTCCACAACACTATGGAGCATACCCGATACCGCAACAGTATGTGTACCCAATGCCTCCTGCTATGATACCTGCAGGCGCTGGTGGGATTCCAGCTGGAATTCCACCACAGCAATTCAACTCTGGCCAGTACTTTTATCAAGGCGCCGGTGCTGGTGGGGCCGGTTCAAGCTATAGAAAGCCTAAGAACTTTGGGAATGGGAATGGCAGTTACAATAGAATTCATCATTATAATGGTAATGGATACCAGAAACACCATCATCATAATTACGTCAACGGAGTTACAGTGCAACCACAGGCATATACCACTTTCGATTCCAATGGAGGGAAAAGTGATGAGCAAGTTGAGGAGTTGGCTTCTGCTGTTGAAACAGGTTTAGATATTGGAGATGGGAAATAATGATTCACGGTGGCCGTGGTTCCTTGATATAGACGAATAGTAGCACCACCGGCGCTACTTACAAAAGAAGCAAAATACTCATGACTACATGTAGAAGCTTTTGTCGTTTCCGGTACTGTGCACCATAGTATCAATCTTCTCCTCAGAATGTAGCTAATTCATGGAATCTAGGACGTGTTTCGCTACTACAAACACGAGAAAGAATACAACAAAAACTAAGTTGATCCCTGAGCATGTATTGAATAAATCAAAGAAGTCGGGCATGATATGAGATCGATCTTCTCACTTATTTTTAACGATTTCAACACCCCAGTTGAGAACGAGATGAGTGACTTTGTCGTCATCGATGAATTTTGATTGTGCAGAGTAGCTGCCCCTTGCAAGCATACCCGATGGAGCTTCTGTTTCAGGTAGAGTGACCTCGTAGTATGGTTTTTCCTTGGTACTTGGAGCGTACGAGCCCAGTGGATCCTCCACTTTGTCCACTCTTATACCAGCCTTCTTAATAGCTTGCAAATATTTTACCCCTGTAACAATCTCGTTCTGGACTTTAAATCTTATCCGAAGTTTGTATATTGACTTTTCCTTGATCTTGAAGTGTTTCTTGCTCAGTTCGTCAAGAGTCTTTTGATTGGTGAGATCTACCACTATTGGCTCGTCGTCGTCAATAAGCAATGCCATCTCCAGTATAACCACTTTACGCTTATCGCTCGGGTCCACCGCAAGTGGTTCCCCACCAAGAAGTCCTAATGATTTCTTCCATTTTTGCAACGATTCATCGTTGGCGTCAAGCTGAGCGTACTCGTCGACTGTTTTTTTCGCACTAGGTTTGTACCCAGAAGTCTCTTCGGGTAGTAAATCGTCAGTGTGCGACATGTCTGGCTTTCGTACTTGTCCCTTTCCGTCTCTTAATGTATATCTGGTGTCCTCCTGTCGCTCGTAGCGTTCCCAGCTCCCAATTCCCAGTTTTCTCTAGTGCTGGTTTTTGGTTAAAGTCGTTCTGTTCTGTTCTGTTCTTAGTGTTACTTCAAATTTCACGAAATTCCGCTTATATCACAATTTGTTAAGAATGTCGCTGTAATTCGATCGAAGTATTAAAAGGGAGATTGGACAAAAAAAAACTACGAAGGCAGCGGAGTCATGAATGCTTTTGAAACGAGTAGAAATACCTTCTTCATCCTGTGATTTATGGACGGGGAGTGGTAGAAAAACCAGACCAGTTGCCAGAATGAGGACACTGTTATTTAGTACCGTGTAACCGTTGCAAGTTGCGAATCAAACTTACGGTAGATAAGCAAGGTAAACTCCTAGTCTGCTTTCGGGTTAAACCGAACTTGCATTTGTGTGGTTAAGATGGTCCGTCAATCTATGCAGCCCGTTATATATGTATATATGTATATATGTTTATATAAATATAAATATGAATATAATATGAAAGAGGATGGAATTAATATAGAACTCACTACGAGCTTTTACGCATCAGACCTTTTCAACACATTGTACACAGAAATGCCAAACGGATACAAGCTGCCCTCTCCAGCAACGCTTGGAGAACTGACGCAGTCACAGCAGCAACAGATACTGACACATCTCTTTGAGCCTTCAAAGGCTCTTTTCAGGCATCTTGTCCCCGTTTTCAACACGGGCAGATACACTTCATACAGCGAATTTATCGAATCCTGCCGCACAACCCTGCTTGCGCTCGTGCCTACGGACATTCCATCTCCTCTCAGCTCGTGCGACCCTGATTTACTGGAGATAGCGTCTACGCATCCACGCCTGGGTGTTCCAAAGACAACAGTTCTCTCTGATCATTCTGCATCTGAGCAGAAGACATTACAGGCGGACGAGAGTGTCGTCAAAGAGTTTGCTCTTCTGAACAGAGAGTACGAGGAAACCTTTCCAGGGTTGAGGTTTGTTCTTTTCGTGAACGGGAGGTCGAAGACTGAAGTCAAGGCGGCTTTCAGGGAAAGAATCAGAAGAGGCAATTATGTTGCTGAACTGAACGATTCACTCAATGCAATGTGTGACATTGCAATCGATAGATCAGGGAAGCTATCCTCGAACCTATAATACAGGCTTGTTCCGATCCATATGCTGTAGTCTGGTTGCTGCAATACGTTCTTGCTCGGGGGCTAGCAAAACAGTTATGGAAATGGCGATAATATATAAAGGATAGAGATTAACGTGTATAATAAGTAATGGAAGAAGTACTCATACTGATAAAATGGTAACTGAATAATGGGACATAACGAAAGGGGCGTGGGTGGTAAAAAAACACAAACCTATAATGTACACAGCAATACATGAGCATTAAGAAGTAAAAAAGTGGCATCTGGTCGAGCATACGGCTTTCCGTGTTCACAAGAAATAATCGGGGGTCTTTCTTGAAACAGTAGGTTCTCCTGGCCTTACGCTTGGATCATACTGCAGAAATTGTCTCGTATGCTGTTCGTCAACCTCCATAATAGCAGCTTGGTTGCCACATCTATAGCAATAGTTTGGCGCTGAGAAAATAGTAACCACAGCTTCTTCATGAGACCACGAAAAGCCTTCCATGACTAGTTGATGCGCTCTCGCAATCAATGACAATCCGTTAGAATGGTTGAACTGCTCACTGATGTCTTGGCCAAAGGTAAAACCTGCACCTCTTGGACTAATGCCCCAGCCTCCTCTTTCATCTGGATCCGACCACAACAAATCACACATTGGTCCTTCGTGAGGAACCTCCTGGATTCTGTTCAGCTCCCGAACTTGATCGATAGTTTCAATCATTGGCGATAATCCACCATGTAAACAAAAGATTTTATTATCAACCAATGCGGTGATTGGGAAATAGTCAAACAGATCTGTAAACAACTTCCAGACATTAGCAGACCCATACTTTCTTATACACTCGTCATAGAAGCCATACACTTGTGTGATTTGTCTTGATTCATGATTTCCTCTTAGAATTGTGATTCTACTAGGATATCTCACTTTCATAGCAACCAAGTAACTAACAGTCTCCACAGAATAGTAGCCACGATCAACGTAATCACCCATGAACAAGTAGTTCGTGTCGGGACAGGGACCACCAATCTTGAACAGTTCCATCAAATCGTGGAATTGGCCATGCACATCACCACATATTGTCACTGGAACATTGACAGGCTGAACGTTCTCCTCAAAGTTCAACACTTCAACAGCCATCTGGCACAATCTTCTCACATTCTCTTCACTTAGTGGTTGACATTTCGATAAATGCTCAATCCATTCGTCTAGTTGGTTTATATTTTGCGAGGATAATTCAGGCAATGGGCCTTCTTTTGGGTGGAAAGGTTGGTTGAACGAAAAATCTCCATTCGAGGAAGCGTTATCTTCTTCCAAGCTTGTGTCCAGTTCAACAGCATCTTCCATTTGTACATCCGTGTCTAGATCCATCATGGTGTCTCAAAATGCAAAGAATATGAATGTGATGGTGTGTGGTTTAAATGCAGGGGTGTCAGTAATGTTATATACTTTGTTGAAATAAATTCAAATTTCTGAGCGAAAATTGATGCCAAAAACTTCTTGTTGCCTGTATGATTCAAAAGATTATGTATTGCAAAGAAGCTATTCAACGTTCCGTTCAAAAAAATAAAAAAAAAATCCGATTGATGATATAGCGTGTTGCTTGGTTTCAATGGGGGGGGGGTTTCGCTCCTTGGCTGCTGTTGTTTATCGATCAGGGTTTCGCTAGAAAAGATACAGAATTCCTGCTGTCGTTTCTTGTATCAGCCTTTTAAAGTCGTATTTGTAGAAGAGCGCGATCTGAAATCCAATGACACAGGTCTATATAGAGACAGATCAATTTCACTATCCTCTTTTTTTCAAAGCTTTTTAGTGATTTGCCTTCACTCCAAGTATCTCTATTTCACTATTTCAGTAACCCTTTTTTTCTCAGTTTGGGCGATCCCAAAAAAAAAAATATATTTTGTGGTGTCCTGATGATGATTATGTAAAGCGATGGTGTTGGACATATATATATATATATATATATATATATTGTTGGTAAGCAATTATGCTACGCTGTAGTTGTAGTAGAGAGTATAAGAATGAGCCAGTAGAGACTCAGCGGCTCATTTGATGCAGTAGAGCTCAGTTTGAGATATGATGGTAAAGAAAACTTTCCACCATTCGAACCCACTGCCTTGAAAATTCGGCTCAATTCCCTACGCTGTATATATACATATATATATGTATTAGTGGAGAGACTTGGCTGCACTCCGGCGTTCAAGTCGATGAGTGCTTTCAATGACTTTGGGAGGTTGTCACTGCATTGGGCGCTTTCTAGAGAGCACTAAGGCTCGGTATTACCTTACAGCCCAATACTATACTGGGTTGCCATATAAACACGCTCTTCAAATAACAGGTTTCGGGAAACCGAACCGAACTGCGAGATGACAGTCATCCTCTTGGTGTGCCTTTGAACTCGATTGTATCGACTACGGGATTCCGAGCAGAAGTTATAGCCGTTACGGCTATCGCTGCCTGTACTCTCTATCACAGTTATCTTCAGTTCACATACATCCATCTTTGAAAATCCCATACAAGACTTGGAATGAACCGCATTGCATTGCAATTCTATATAACTTATGAAATGCAAACAGAGGTTAAGCGTGCCTGAAGTCCAAAATCATCTTCTGGTCTGCAGCAGTCTGTACAAACTATAAACCGGGCCTCGAGACTTCGGCCTGGAAAGAACCACTTCTTTTGGATAGGTATTTTCCCCTGCTGGTTAAGCTTCAGCATTCATGGTTCAGTTCCCCTGGGGGGTACAAAGAGAGGGACTTTTCTAAGTAATGACCGAGCTCCATTGCTGGGCGATTGATATTCCAAGTGAGGTACATACACCAGTGGCATTTAGAGAGTTATTCTATGCAGGGCAACGCTCTGAAACTGCGACGATCAGCGTTCGGCTCAACAATATAATACAGGCTTATTTCCTGCCGCTTTTTGCCAGTTGTTGTGAGGTGAAGCCGTTAGTTTCTTGAGTAGCTTCTCTCGATTGTGCCATGTCGAAGAATTCAGGCTCGCATCAGATAAACACGTTCCCGTATTCTCGCGAAGCATGACTCAGATGAAGAGCTACTTGAAAGCTGGAACTGTCATAAGCTAAGCCACTCTAGACCTTATTTAAGGCTTGGTCATTATATATAATAATTATGTTTAACTCCTTTTGTGTTTCTTCCATTGAAGTCATATATATATATATACGAAGGTCGTACGATCATTATCCCCGTGACTCCTCAAACCCAAAATACCAAGATGCTTGACCAAAATTCGAAATGTGGCATTATATAAGCTATTGTTGGCTGAGTATGGATCATCTTTTCACTCTCTTGGAGCTCTTGGTGTTTTTTTTTTTTTAGCTAAGCCCAGGCTATGTACGTGAGAAATTGATCACTATGCGTGAGCTGCAAAAAAACAATGCCTGGCTATCCACCGTACTCATATTTATCTTTGGGCTCAGTTATCAACGCTATCAGCCGTACACACAAAGCAACTGATAATGCCAGTGAAAGAAGAAGAGGATCAGAACTCTTTGCCTGTATGCTTATGGATGATTTTTAACTGATTGTTATTCGCCACATTCGTAAAATATTCATGAACTCGAACTGTTTTAGAGGCCTCTAAGCTGTTTTTTTTTCAACAACTCTTTTAGATTGACTAACAGCGTTCAATGGTCATTTGGCACACAGCCTCCCGTTTGTAACTCTTCTTTGAGTTAAAAAGGGTCTATCAAGCTAGCATCTTGCAACGTGCTTGGTATTCAGTGATCAGCTTCTAGACAATCATTCAAAATATGAAATTCAAATTCTGCATTCTATTACTACTTGTTTGTGCGCGAGGCTTCCCACTAATCGAATCAAAGACTGGCAATGAAGAAGTGGGCGTTATGAAATCCTTCTTCCATTCCAGCTCTGGTCACTCTAGCTCTAGTCATAGTTCGGGTAGTAGTGGATCTAGTGAAGGGTCCAGTGAAGGATCTAGCAGCACATCTAGTGAAGGGTCCAGTGAAGGGTCCAGCAGCTCTACCACAAAAAATGGAAGCAGCAGCGACAGTGATGGTGAAAGTGATGGTGAGACCGAGGGCTCAACCTCCAGTGGAGAATCAGGTACAACTAATTCAAATAGTAACTCAAACAGTAACTCAAACAGTAACCAGGGTTCGGGTACACGTCAGGGTAGTAACGGTATAGTGTATTATTATTATTGGTTTTACAGCAATGGATCGAGACGTACAGTGACTACATCAACATCTACAGAGCTAGCCACAAGTTCAACCGTGAGCTCAAACGCAAACACGAGCACTGCGAGCCAAAACGGAGCAGCAAGACTAAAAGTACTCAAGCATTACGACATTGAAGGAACCTCTTGTTCGCTCTTTTGGGTCATTTTGAGTCTCATTCCGTGCCTGCTTTGACCTTAATTAGTTGCGGACATGATTTTGATGTGAAGACTATATATATAACTATTTGAGATCCCCATGTTAGATTAGATACCATCTTGTGTTTTACCTTCTTTGCTCTTGTAAATCTTGAAATCTGAAAAAGCATAAAACCTTCGAGAGTGCTGACTGAACCTACATTTAGTTACAGCTATGAAGAAGGACGAACGTAGATAGTGGAATTCTGATGTGCATGTTCCAAAACAGCATAACGTGTGTTCCGGTTCGATAGGTGTTCCACTGCGACTTGATACCCTTTTGTGTCAAACAAATCATGCAGTTAAGCAGTTGGCTGCCTCTGTAGCTTATACTACTATTGATATTGGAATCCCGTAAAATTCCATATACTCCTCCTTTTGTGAAAATACGCTAGTTTCGGTTTTTTTTTATGGTCTGCGTTTTTGTCAAATCGGCCAAATAACAGATGCAGCAAAGCTTAGAGACGTTAAACTCGAGCTAAACGTTGCAGGCTGCATGTATCCTCTGCTGCTCAGTACTTAACACTTATGGCTCTTGAACGTTATGCTCTCACTGGCTCATCCATAGTTATGAATGAGTATGTGTACATATATATTGAGTGGCTCATGTCGATGCCCATGTCGATGTTCGTTCGAACTGAAGTAATAGACACTTGAACAAACAATCGGTCAAGAAGATGCTATTTACAGCTTTCAGCACATTTCTGACAGTGTCAGCAGTCTCTGCTCAGTTAAGCCGAGGGAAGACCGTATATTTAGATGTCTCTAAAAAGTACCTGCAGAGAGACCTCAAGTCTTCTTCGCAGCTAGAAGATGTTTCGTTTACCTACGATTACGTGGGATTTTACGCAAACGTTTCAATAGGAACCCCATCACAATACAACCTCATTCACATAGACACTGGATCCTCAGACTTTTGGGTCAATGGTATAGACAATGCCCAGTGTTCAAGTTCCACTCGAAGAAAAAGATCAGATGACTCCGTTGCTGACGAGGGTTATGCACTGGCTGAAGAGCTCTCGGATTACTGTTCCAATAACGTCTTCGACACATCTAGCTCAAGCACATGGCAAAAAAATAGCACGAAACTGAATGTTACGTATGCAGATGGGTCATTTGCCCAGGGTTATTGGGGCACTGATGTAATAACGTTGGGCGATTTCACTATCAGTGATTTCTCTGTCGGTGTCGCAGACAATAGTACAGCAGGTTCTGTCTTTGGAATAGGATATACAACCCTGGAATCGACCTACCTCTACGGTGGTAATGAAGAAAGTTTCCAATATCTCAACTTCCCAGCTAGACTCAAAACAGAGGGTCTAATTTCTAAAGTCACCTACTCTTTGTATATGAGTGGGACAGATAGTCTAGAAGGGCAGCTACTTTTTGGCGGGGTTGATCATGCCAAGTACACTGGAGACCTTTACACAATTCCAGTGATATCCCAAGATCGGTTTATTGTTACTTTGAATGGCCTCACATACGAAGGCGGTGATACGATAGAACTGTTTAATACATCGGTGCCGGCAATGTTGGATTCAGGTTCGACTTTAATCGGTCTACCTGATAATCTGTTGGAGAACTTTGTTGAAAATTTAGGTGGGACCTATGACACAGAAGGGCTAATAAAAATGAGATCGATAGTTCGTACTATTTTATGGTGAGCTGTGACATCCTTCAGAATAAAAGCTCCTTTAATTTTAATTTTGGAGGTCAAATTATAAAGGTCGATCCAAATTTTTTGGTGTCTACTCAGAATAATTACTGCTTTGCCAATGTCATCTCACTAGGTGACACATCGTACATTATTCTGGGTGATACATTTTTGACCTCGGCCTATGTCATCTACGATTTGGAAGATTCCCAAATTGCTATCGCTCAGGCAAGCTATAGTGACGACGAAAATATAGAGCCAATCATTAGCACCATTCCATCCGCTAAGGATGCGCCTGGATACTCCTCCACTGTTTTTTTCAGTGAAATTGATTACTTAGCCACAAGTACCTTATTTTCAGGATCTGCATCTATTCATATTTCTTCTTTTTCAACGAGCTATTCCTTGAAAAAGACCAATATTGAACAGTCCTCTACATTCACATCCTACTCTGGATCGGTGACAAGCTCTTCCTCAGCAGTGTCATCTGAAGTCTTAGAGGATTTTACCGAGGCATCTTCTTCCACCTTACAGTCTTCCTCTTTGTTTTCACCATCATCTAGCTCAATCGATGCTCAGGTAGGCTCCTCTTCCTCGGGAATGTCATCAAAAGTTTCAGAGGGTCCTACTGAAGTATCTTCTTCCACCTCACAGTCTTCCTCTTTGTCTTCACCATCATCTAGCTCAAGAGGCTCTACCTCAATCAATAGTCAGGCGGGCTCCTCTACCAGAACCTCTTCTCTAAGTTCTGCGGAAGCTGCGCTTTACACGCCTGCGTCGTTTAACATGTTTATTTTTGTAGCTTTATGTTTGGTATAAGGGATTTATGTGAGACTGAAAGCTCTCAATATTATGAGGACTTCTAGCGATCTTATGGAACGCGATGTAGCTACACCGAACATTAGAGATGAGATCAATAGTGCAAACCTTTGGCCATTCACTTCGCAATACCTATATTAACACAATGCTGCGTATTTATGCATCATGTTTGAAACCTTTGCAGTGGTTATTTCAATATTGCATAATCTGCAGAATGCTGCATTTTATCGTTGAGTTTTAAGATTCGACACACTTAAAGCTGGTTTGTCGAACAGGAACTGAACTGACTTACTGACTAAGCAAACATTATATGGTGAATTACTTCATCAGATCATTCATCATCCAAAGTAGCGCGATTATTCTATCAGTTCGTAACATGAGATTTATTTTCAATCGAAAAGAGGGTGAGAAACAGAGGAGCTGGATCAATGCTAAAGATATGGTGCTATCTATTGATTGAGACATTGCCGTCAATATTATGTCCTAAAGTCTGCATGATTCAAAATCCCGAGCTGAATTTATTTATTTAGGTGTATATATAAGACTGTATATATGGCCATTTTGTAAAAATGATATCTATTCGTAGATGAGACATATGTCAAAATTATATAGCTTTCTAGCACATCTTTCGCAACGGCTGGCCAAATTTAGTTACATTAAACAATATGTAGAAGAATTAGATTGCTTGTTGTTTTGTACTGTGTGAATGCGGTCTTTTTATAGAGAGAGCAAGCTTGAAGACAATGCAACTTACTCAAAACTCAAAACATTACGACTGTACCACTGATTATATGATTTGCTATAGTAAATTGTATGAGGTGATTAACGTATTATTGACCACGTTCGTAGTATCATCAAAAAGCTGCCATCCCAAGTTGCACATGGTTTATGATTTTCATGAACGGGACTAGCAATAAATATTATGTAGCAGAATCCGGTCTACAAATTGTTAGCGCTGTATATATAAACACATCGTTCAACCATTTTTGTAAGAAGTAGATAGGAGCGAGTCGAACTTATGATGACGTACTTTAACAAAATCGACAGATCAAGCTCCCTACTTTTATATATAGATATGTGTCAGTATTCTAGTCTGTACTCGAGGATGATGAAGTTTGTGATCTTGATTTGGACTGTGATTTAGGAGATCAACTTTTGGAGGTTGATGTTGATTTAGTACTCGAGGTAGTCTCGGATTTTGATTGAGATTTTGAATTCGATTGGGATTTGGTAGACGACGTAGTGTTAGATTTAGATTGTGATTTAGTAGACGTAGAAAGTGTTGTAGTGCTTGAAGATTTTGCAGTAGAGTGGGAAGAGATTTTGTTAGATGCAGATTTAGTGATTGTGGTAGATGCAGATTTAGTGACTGTGGTAGATGCAGATTTAGTTACTGTGATAGATGCGGATTTATATATCGTGATAGTGGTAGCTGGCTGATCAATTTCGCTGAAAGACAGGGTTGAAGAATATGCAGGAGCGGTCTTTGCTGAGGGGATAGTGCTGATGATGGGCTCGATATCTTGATTATCGCTATAACTAGCTTGGGCAATGGCAATTTGTGCATCTTCTAAATCGTATACCAGATATGATGAAGTTAAAAATGTGTCTCCCAAAATGATATAAGAAACATTTCCCAGCGACGCGATGTTAGCGTAACAATAATCTTCATCAACTGAAATCAAAGAGCTGGAATTGACTTTAATTGTTTGACCCCCAAAATCAAAGTTGAATGTACTATTTCCAGTTAGCCTATCACATTCAACCTCGTAGATATCAGTGCCATCGACAGTTTGAATCCAGTTTTTGCCCTTTTTACCACCAAGATTCTCCAGGAACTCTTTCAACAAACTTTCTGGTAGACCAATTACTGTCGTACCTGAATCCAACATTGCAGGCACTGATTTATTGAATAGTTGAATGGTGTCGTTACTTTGATAAGTGAAGTTATTCAGTGTGACGACGAACCGATCGTTGGATATCACTGGCACAGTTAGAAGCTTTCCAGTATATTTAGCGTGATCTATACCACCAAAGAGAAGCTGCCCACCCAAGCTATTCGACCCACTCATATACAGCGAATAAGTGACCTTGGAAATCAAACCGTCTGCTTTCAGTCTAGCTGGGAAGTTGAGATATTGGAAATTTTTTTCATTACCACCATAGAGGTAGGTCGATTCCAGGTTTGTATATCCTATTCCAAAGACAGCACCTGCTGTACTATTGTCGGCCACACCAATAGAAAAATTCTTCAGAGTGAAATTCCCCATACTTATGACATCGGTTCCCCAGTAACCTTTGGCAAAAGAGCCGTCCTCGTAAGTGATACTAAGGTTTGTCCCATTTGCCTTCCACGTGGAAGAGCTCGATTTGTTGAAGATATTTGTGCCCAGACAATAATCGGATAGATTCAGAGCCAGCTCGAACGCCTCATATTCAGAGTTGTAGTCGCTGCTCTCATCTCTTTTTCTTCGGTAAGATTTCTTTTTGGTCTTATTGCATTCGAAATTATCCGTGCCATCGACCCAGAGATCTGAAGAACCGGTGTCAATGTGCACAAGAATATCCTGAGCAGGAGTCCCAAGCGAAACAGTCGCGTAGTAACCCACGTAGTCGTAGACTAGAGACACTTCTTCCGATTTGGAAGAAGTCTTCGAGCTCCTCTGAAGATACTTTTTGGTGACATCAAAGTTAACCACACCACCAACACTCTGACGACTGTAGGCTAAGGAAGCTGCCAATAACGTGCTGAGTGCAACAGACAGTTTCATCAGAGTAGTATTAGACTGAAGTGCCCATTAATTCAATTCGTGTACACATCATCAGGATGCTGCGGCCAATATATATATACCTGCTGCAGCCAATAAATGTTGCAGTTCCATGTCTGTTTTTCCAAGTTCATGCAGCAGCAGCTTTTGACCTTCATTTTAGTCTCCAGTACTAAAGGTGTCAATCATTACTTCATTGAAAACTTTATAGAAATGCAATCACCGCTTCGTGAGTTCTTAAAGCTTCTACGAGCATGCTCTTCCCTGCCAAACTCTTGCACAAAATACTAATTGTTGACTCAATAAGGATCTTTGTACCGGGAAAGCTGCTATATTTGAGCCCTGATGTATTATTGATCCAGCTGCGCTAACTAAAGTCCTGGGATTTTTTATTTTTTGACAGCTTTTTTGATACAAGTCAAAATCTATAGACATAACTCTCAATCCCTTCGATTAGATAGACAAGTCCCCAGCGAGAAGTCGCTCATTATTCACTTCTCAGAGTTTGAATCCCATGCTCTGGAGTTACCTTTTTCACGGCTATACTTCCAAGGCTCAAGCCGACCAGATGATGCTTCTCACACTGCAAACAGCTTATTATGTCGGCCGTGACGGATCTATTTCCAATATCCTGCACGCTCCATAGGCGGACATACCGTTTATTTATAGTACTTACTGTATATGGTAGTATACAGTACATGATGAGCTCTAAGTTACTACCGACGCGTCGCGTAATATGTAAAATCAAAGTACAACATTTGAGGCCCTATTCTCACTTTAGTGGTTGATTTATGTGTGACATAGAACGGATTTAGCTTTTCCTAAAAATTAAGATCACCTCGGTGCAGCAAGATCAGCTTGAATCTATCCATACAGGGATGGTTTGATGCTAGCATTCTACAACGCCAACATCGTGTACTCTTGTTATGCTATCAACACGCATGAACACACCCGGAGTCCCTTTTGAATTCTTCCCGAAGAATCTAATAGGGTTGAAGCCGAACATACATAGCCTTCATTTTTAGCTAAATTTTTTACGATTAAGTAACGATACTCTAAACAATTAAATTTAACAAAGAGTTAAACACTAACTAAACGAACTATGAAACAATTAAACGGCGAAAAAGTCAATGAACTAAACAAACAAACCGAGTGATAAAAACTATGCTTTCGATCCTAGAGATCTTAAAAATATGATTAACAAATGCAATGAATTGAACTTTCCAAACATCAATTCTACTCAAAAATCGACAAGTCAGAGGAGCTTCCGGTATCGTTATCCGAACTTTCTGAAAGATCATCATGATTAGAATTTGTAACATGCGGTAGAGCTGGAGAACTAATCGATTGATCGTGGACAACAGCTTGTATGGGATTTACGGCCATTAAGGACGTGTTGCTGACACCTGTTTGGTCAGACATGCGAGGATCATTCGAAGTCAAATGGAACACGTATTCCGATAGACTGTTAAAAGTAACAGATTCCTCCTCGTTATTATGCTCTTCTTCCTCATCACTCGATACCGATGGAATAGATGGCGGTCCACGATTTTGGGTTGCTAGACTCAAGCCATAACCAAGATCAACTTCATTAAATAAATGGTTGTCTTGGACTAGATATTGACTGAAAGTCGGAACACACTCATCTATATTAGCAGCCTCCGGTTCTTGTGCACTTGGAGGATCCACTGGACTCGTATTCATAGAGGCGTTATTTACTTTTTCATTGAAATTGCCCCCACAATGCCTATTATTATACGAGTCAGGATCGGTATTGGTGGAATGTGACACGCTGTATTTCTTTTCGTTATCTTCGTTAATATCGTTTCTGTATTGGTCTGTAACTGGAAGTTGTTCATTAAGATTATTAGCTGAAATATCCAGGCTTCCTCCAAAACTTGAAGAAGCTATAGCATTAGGACAAACTTTGAACAGCTCATCAATCTCTTCTAAACTGAGTCCTTTTGTCTCAAAAACTGTGAAATAAACCATGATTACTCCGATAATATTTAGACCACCCCAAATGAAAAAAATTTTGGTACCCAAAGCTGCTGTATGATTACCAGTATCAACCAAATATGGTGTTATATATGCGAATACAAAATTAACCAGCCAATTAGTAGCTGCAGTGATAGCAACAGATTTACCCCTAACGCCCAAGGGGAATGATTCACTGCAGACAACCCAGACAATTGGTCCCCAAGAGGCCGCAAATGAGGCAATGAAAAGGCAAACGAATGCAATCATCACTTTATTAGCAATCACTGTATGTGTTGTGACACCAACTATCGCAATTATTAAATTTGCAACCCCCATAATTGTACCACCAAAAATTAGTATTTTACGTCTTCCTATTGTTTCAACCAAAACTATTCCTGGAATTGTGAAAATAACGTTGACCGCATACGTGACTAGTGATATAATGTAAGATTGTGAAATACCGGATTTCGAGAAGAAGTTAACACCATAATAAAAGATAAAATTCACACCTGAGCATTGCTGAAGAGCTTGTAGTATTATCCCTGTCAAAATTCGATGGATTTGGCGTGGCCTACCTTTAGCTGTTTTAAAACAATCTATGAATGAGGATGTTCCAAATGACATTTCGTAATCATGACTAGCTTTGATCTCGACCAATTCTTCAATCAATCCCGGATCTGATATAGGAACTTTTCTCAGTCTTGATAATGATTCGAGAGCTTGTTGTAGGTCATCCTTCTTGACAAAGAATCTGGGAGATTCTGGTAAGAAAATCATACCAACACCAAGTACTAAAGACCAGATGAATTGTAATCCTATCGGTAGTCTGTACGAGAACGCGCTATCCTTTGCATGGGTTCCCTGACATACAGCGCTCGAAGCCAAAAGTCCCCAAGTTATCGCCCACTGGTAAGTGGAGATGATCGCGCCTCTCACAAATTTTGGAGAAGCTTCTGCTTGATACAAGGGCACAACAGCTGATATAACGCCTATCGATAGTCCTGAAATTGCTCGGCCAACACAGAACAGTGGAATACCTGCTGAAACAATCTGACAAACATTTCCAACACTAAATATTAGAAATGTTGATATGATAATAGCGTAACGGCGACCAACAGTATCTGAGAGCAGAGGTGCAAACAAGGCACCGAAGAAAGTCCCAAGGGACAACACTGCAGTCAAGATAGAGGTTTCCTTGGCGACAAAATACGTATGATTGGCAGCAAATTCATTCAGCACATACTCCATGTCAGCCAAACTGTTTATAATTCCTGTATCGTAACCATAGATAAACCCACCAACTGCAGCAAACATACCGACAGCTATGGGCATCCAGGTTGATTGCTTTTGTGCACCGGGCACGGAATAGACCTCGTCAGGACTGACGAAGATATTCCTTAGCCAGTGCATTCGCATTGTGTTTTCGAAAGAATATGCTATATCAACAGGGCAAGCATTAACAGCAGTCGAAAAAGATGTCTGATTATATTTATTGATGCTTTGCAGTCAATATATAAGTCTGGTGGGCTTGAAACTGGTGCCGTTTTCGAGTTGTGGGGATTAAAAAACTTTTGCTTGAAATTAAAGCGAGGATAAGTAGCGCTCCCTATCTCTCTCAAAGGAGCCCTTTCGAGGATTGATATAATAATAACAAGTAGTAGCTAGAAAAACACTGAGATTGAAACTTTTGTCTTTTATTCAACAGACGGATGATTTCCCGCTTAGCGTTCCTTCCCTCACTTTTTCGCTAGTTACATTATCTAATAGTGATTTGCTTAAAGGGCTTTACGTTCTAAAAAAGTGGTGTCAGGATGTGTGAGTAGTATTAACTAGAAAACAGTGGAAGGTATCGAGAGTTCTTAATATTAATGTATTGTGCAAGGCTCATAGCTGGATACCCTCAGAGCCCAGCTCACTTACGAAGTAGCGTGCGACACTGCTGTCAACAGCGACTTTCAATGGCGGGTTACCTTCTGAATCTTCGATTGTGTAGTCTGCACCCAGCTTCACCAGCAGCACCGCAACGTCTCCAAATCCCTCTGCTAGTGCATGATGCAATGGTGTCCAGCCATTGATGTCTTTACTATTGATTGGCGATTTCCCCTCTTTCACTAGCAGTTGTACTAGAGGCTGAGAGCCCACCGCAGCAGCTCTGTGTAAGGGGTATTGCAATCTTTTATCCTTTATTCTAGCGGAGGCTTTGTAATTGACAACCAGCTCTTTCACCACGTCGTAATGATTCTTAGAGGTTGCAAGATGTACACAAGTGAGTCCAGTTTTCGTCTGTAGATCTACATCCGGCTTGGGATTATGGGTTAACAGGAGATTTAATATTTCCAGGTTCCCAACGGAAGCGGCGATGTGCAATGGGGTCCAACCAGCTTCGTCAACTAAATCATCAATATTGACTTCAAGGTGCTTATCACTAAGACTCGTATCAGCCTTTTGAAACTTGCCTGGGTTTAGTAGTATGGAAACTATCTCCGAATGTTGAAATGCAACAGCCCAGTGAAGTGCAGCTCTCTGATCTTCATCTATAGCTAGAACTGATTTAGGATTCTGTGAGACGAGGCCTTTCACCGTCAGGACCTTGCCATCCCTTGCAGCTTCATGAAGCGGGAATGATTTTGGATCCATCTCAAGTAACTAGAATGTAATTGCGAAGAGTGTAGAACAGCTGTAAGTTACCACAAATGCTTATGGCCAAGAGCAAAGACTGAGAGAAAAGGTTATATTTCCGGGGCAAATTTCCACGTGACGTACTAGGAGAACAAGTTCCGGAATTTACCACATTCGGACAAGAGAAGGAACCCTTAGAAGAAAAAACTTGCCACTAGAACTGGAATTAAAAGGAAGCAACGAAAAGATCCAGTTGTGGAAGAAAAGACAGCGATTGTAATAGTTTCCTCAATGAACAATAACCGTGATTGGCAGAAGTTTGCCAGAGATCTTCAAGCACAGGTCCGCAAAGCACAAAATGGAGGTCCTGGTGGTCCAAAGAATCCTGCTGGACTATTTGCTGGTGTTGGAGGATTGTTAATATTGGGTGGTGGTGCTCTACTGCTTAACCAGTCACTTTTCAACGTTGATGGTGGTCATAGAGCAATCATCTACTCCCGTTTGGGAGGTGTGCAATCGCAGATCTATGGTGAGGGTACACATTTTGCAGTTCCATGGTTTCAAACACCATACATCTATGATGTTAGAGCAAGACCTAGAAGCGTTGCCTCTTTGACTGGTACCAAGGATTTACAGATGGTCAATATCACATGTAGAGTGTTATCAAAACCAGACGTGAAAGCTTTGCCAACGATTTACAGAACTTTGGGAACTGATTATGACGAGCGTGTTTTACCATCTATTGTCAATGAAGTTTTAAAGTCAGTTGTTGCTCAATTCAACGCCTCACAATTAATTACCCAAAGAGAACGAGTGTCGAGATTAATTAGAGATAATCTAATTCGTAGAGGAGCAAAGTTCAATATTTTGTTGGATGACGTCTCAATCACGTTTATGAGCTTTTCTCCAGAATTCACACAGGCTGTGGAAGCTAAGCAAATTGCACAACAAGAAGCGCAAAGGGCTGCATTTGTCGTTGATAAAGCTAGACAAGAGAAGCAGGGAACTATTGTTAAAGCTCAAGGTGAAGCCAAATCTGCAGAATTGATTGGTGAAGCTATCAAAAAATCTAAAGATTACGTGGAATTAAAGAGATTGGATACTGCTAGAGAAATTGCCCATATTTTGGCTAGTTCACCAAACAGAGTGATTCTAGACAATGACTCTCTATTGTTAAATACTGTTACTGATGGCCGTGGCAAGAAATAAGAAAAATAAGAAACATGCAGAAACGGTAGGCTAAGAAGTTGTGACATAAAAAAAACACCCTTGCACATAGTACGCAGATGAATTGAATATATTCATTTCAGATGGTTAATTAGTTTTGAGAGAGAAGTTGCTGGCGCTCCGATTTATCATGGTGACTTAAGTCAATAGTGATATCCTATATTTATATAGTACACTTTCTTTCCTAAAACTCTGAAATCTATAATATAAAAAAATGGTATATGATATGAGCACAGAAAATGACTCAACTTAAACGTCAACGTAGTAGTTGCTCTATTCGTAGTAAATTTATATAGGACTAGTTGTCGTCACTATCAATTTTGGAAAAATTCAACCTAGTTGGTTTTGAGCTTTAATTGAAAATTAGAGATTATATTCTAAGGTATGTCATCCATGATGCTTACTTTGCATAAAAGCGATTCTTATGTTCGCTTAATTTTTGAGAACATGGAGAAAGTATCTCATCTGTAGGAGATGCAAAGTGTCCTTTAATCCTAAATTTAAAAAAAGGCGTTAGTCATTGAGAAGTTTCAGTGTAATTAAATCAATTGTAGATGATGCTCGCCAAATTCTTCACATACCCATCAAGATTGCGTTTAAACATTCTTTGTTGTAGGCCTTCATTCAATGGGTTTCTGTGCAATTGTTGGGAATCAGACATGATAGAGAGCGAGCTGTATCTATTATAAGAAATAGGTTATCTTCTTAATATTCAATATATTCTCAAGGTTGAGTTCACCAGCTCCTATCCTTTCTCACGTTCGCTCATATTCTGCTACGTGATGATCAAAAGAAACTCGAAGCTTCTTAGACATTTGCATCTTTGTTTACAAATTTCCCAAAATAGTATAGTTATTAATTTTGGTAAAGGTCGCATAAACCATGATGTCCAGCATAAGAGATACTTTCAGTCTAGATTGAGAGGTATATTATGTACCCTGCTGAACGTGTGTATTTTCTTGCTGTTGCTCACGTAGAACACTGGATAGAGGGAGAGACGGAGATTGCCAGCTATTACCAATAACATGGTTTTTTTGATGTTCATTGTGTGTGTCTCACAAGTTGCGATGACTATCAGCAGAGCGGAGATTGTAGCTGTAAGTAATTAAATGTAAGATAGTGGAAGTATAAAGGTAAGGAAACGAAGAAAAAGCCAGTGCACTAATCCTTATTTCAAATGGAGAGTGCAAGCCTATACGAAAGGAGCCAAGAAAAAAATATTGCTTTGAATGGTACAGAATTATACATCTATACTACAACGCTACCGACCGAATATCAGGGAAAGACAGAAACTCTAATGAATTGTCACTATAAATATCTGATTTTGACCTTTTGGAGGCAAAGCAACTTGGCTTCTGTATCTTCACATTGGGTATTCTTTTTCAGCAGAACTCTCGTTTTCGACATTCTCTTCTTCGCATTTCAGTTGTGCGCAGTCACCATCGTCTTCCCTAGGTTCATTCTTAGAAGCTGGTCAAAATCAAAAAAGTGTGAAATGCTTCTTGTTGCGGCTATAACCAATATTCCGTTTTCTAACATCATTATGATACACACACAGCTTAAAATTGAGAATCTGTGGTTGACTATACCTATCTGCAAATCATCATCTGAGAGCTTCTGGAGACTTGGGTCATCGTTTTTTATTTCAAACACAGTCATATAGGTTTTTGAGAATATCTCCAAAACCTCCGAGGCTGCTCTGTATCCATTCTTCAGTGTCTCATAAATTGTTTCGAGATCAATAAGACCAACTAGAGTAGCCTCAATCTGCCTAAAATCTGGCTTCTGGTCATTGGTCTGCTGCGCACAGCGAGAGCTGGTCCCATAAGCTTATCAAACCATGATGAAAACTTTTCTCTGCTCGCTCTATTTGGCCTGGTTCTTCTCTTTCTTTTGCTGTTCTCGTCATGATCGTGATCATTATCAAAATCCTGCTCCCATGCTTCCTCTCTCCGATCGATAGCAGCTGTTGCTCCTATAATTGTAGATATATCATCTATCACTGGAATGGGTTTCAATATTTTTTTCAAGCTTCTGGTTCTTAAAGCACCATCTTCTCTGCAGATATCCTTAATCCGGTATACAATGCTATAAAAATAGTCTCCAAGTATACCCGAGGCTGTTTGATCATATATTGAGTCATACTTTGCTTGAAACGATGCTCAAACTTCTGATACTTTTCATTTGCCGCAGCCGTTTTCATTTTGATGCAGCATAGCTGCTTTGGAGAGATCAGAATTCCATAACGTTTGTCTTATCCATGGTTGTTTAGTCTCGCAAACCACTATGTCCGGCTTCAGAGTGGTGCAGGCTTCAAGTATAGCGATGTATTTTGAAGTGTTTTTAAAACAAGAAATGACTTCGTTTTCTCTCTGAAAGCGTAGAGGCTTCTATTCTGTCTATCTCAATTCTTGCATTCGGCAAGTTCAGTGAACCTGGATATCACAGTACAAACCATCACACATAAAACATATATTGCCACATGTTATTCCATTAGGTTCCTTGACATATCTGAATAGATCTGTAAAGTAGATCTCTGTAACCGGCCTTCTTGAAATATCCTTCGAATTGGCAATGATCTATGACATCTGTTAATGCAACTGCAACCCTACTTTCGAAGGTTCGTATAAAAGGCTTACTGGGTATTAACTCTACCGTAAATCTCCCTAACACAGACAGTATATATAGCATATAGTAAGCTTCAAGAGAAGTCTTCCATGTTCGCGTTACATAATACAACACATAATCAGACTGTTTTTGTTTTGTTTTTAGCTGCTTTTGTTGCTTTGTTGCCGTGCCGTTTTTCTTCCGTTCTTCGAGGTCGAACTGACTGTGTGAATTTTGAGACTGAAACAGAATTCCGTCGCGTCACAAAAAAAAATGAAGGAAAGGAAAACAAGGTCAGACAAGAAGAGCTTTCCGGGAAGAAAGAAAAGAAAGGACAAAGAACAACGAAATAGAATAAGAAATAGGAAGCCATGGGGATCAAGGACAAATGGAACCAGTTGGTGTATGCTTTCAGTACGGAGGACAGGTATGCAGGCTATGAGGACCACAACCACGACCACAATGGGCAAGTTGAGAGACCAGCCGAGACGAGCAACTCGAAACCTAACGCCATCCAATTAGGTGAGTACTCTGATGGTGATGGACAGAACGAAGTACAGCACTCGACAGAGGGTGTGAGTGAGACTATCTTGGGATGGAGACACATTGATGACTGGACTGCAGAGAATCACCACGATTTGAACGCTTCTTTGTCAGACCCTTGCACGAGAACGGATATCATGAGAGCAGAAGAGGATTTGGGGATCAGTTTCCCGCCTCCTGTTAGAGCGAGCTTCCGTATCCATGATGGACAAGAAGACATGGAGAGTCTAACTGGTATCAATGGATTGTTTTTCGGCTTGAGACTGATGGGATTAGATGAGGTTGTTCAGATGACTAAGACTTGGAGAGTTGTTGCCGAAAGAATGGATTTGGATGAGGAGGTTAAGAAAAATAAGGCTGCTACTGCCTCTTTAATATCCCCAATTGGGTCATCTGCAGAGCTTGATCAGGAGCAAGCCTCTACTCCAACTTTGACGGAAACTGAACCAGGCTATAAGAAGGTTGATGCGATTGATTACAAAAATATCGATCCTGATTTACAGAAAAAGATTTCGACCACCAAATCTAAAAACTTCAAATCCCATATCCCAAAACAACGTTCAATGCCTCCAGGGTTTGTCAAGGCAGTGTATGCAAACGCTGGTTGGATCCCACTAGCCACGGATGACTCTGGTAATAACGTTGGTGTTGATTTAGCTCCAGACAGTGAAGGCTCTTGGGGACAGGTGATTGTATTTGGGAGGGAATTTGATACGAAGTTTGTAGTGGCAAAAAATTGGGGTGAATTCTTGTTGAATTTTGCCAAAGATTTAGAAAATGGTAACTACATTCTTCATGAAGAGGAAGATTTATTTGCTGGGGATGGTGACCTTGGGTTTTTCGACAAAAAGATCAGAAGAGAAGTCCCTTACTTACAAGGTTTGACTAAAAGAGTTCTTGATGTGTATTTTGCTGGCCAACATAACAACAGTCATCATTTGAAAGCCGAGGAGCCAAAATCTGTCTTGGAAAGTGACTCCATATCACACATTTTACCAAAAGCTAGCTCAAGTAAAGGTGAGAAATTCATTCCACCAGCATCTTCTGAGGGTAAATCTACAAATCTCACTGCCTCCGTCAAAAGTGATGACGATGCCCATACCCATGTCCATGAAGATATTAATGATGACGATATTGATGAAAGCACCAAAGATTCAATAGTTGTGGAAACTGCTGAAAAACTGCAACCTGATGAACCGGATGATCTTATTGATAGAGACGATTCTAATCAGATCACGGATATTGGGACCAAAGAAGACAAGAAAGGACAAACGCAGACAACCGAAAAAGAGAAAGACGCCGCCAAAACTTTAGTTAATGAATTTGAGAATGTTTCCTTGAATTGATTAATGATATACTACATCATCCTTTCATCTACAAAGGTTTATGTATATTGATTTCCTTAATGATTTTTTAGGTAACCCCTATCACTAATTCAATTGTATTTGCATAAAACATTCGTTCTTAAAGTTAATTCCATGCATTAACGGAGATTGATAAATACAAGGTGGTCCATATAGGCTGTCACCAATTCACCAGATTATTCGTTGCAAGGATGGTTCGCCTTCCCAAGTAAATGTATAGAAAAGGTAAATCCAGAAAATCACCAAGTTGAAGAGAACGAAAAAACTTAATTCCAAAGAGAGCCTTCTCAAAGTGATCTCAGCAGTTGGTTCAGAACTAAAGAAAGGAATGAATGGGACTTCAATGAACAGCCTGAAGAAAATGTAAGGAAGGATGTAATACCTTGGCTCAAATAGTGGCGATGGGACTATAGTTAATACTGTACATATCAAAAAAGCCGTTATCGATATCCCTGTTGGCTTCAGTGGTAATTCTGTCGTCGATTTAAAAGGAGTTGGAATTGTAGAGCTGAATAGGAATCGATTGCCAGATAATTGTTCAATATTGATGTAAATCGCAAAATGATAGACGGGTATTAATAGGTATTTTGAAAATCTCGTTGAGTTTATTATTTTCCTCCAAATGTAAAAAGTGTAATGTCTGTTGTCAGCCAATAAAAATGGATGAACGACAGTGGAGAATCGAATAAATAGTGCAAGTACTCCAAACTCTATCAACACGATGATTCGTCCATATTTATATCTTCTAAAGTAAGACGAAATTGAGATGTCCGAAATCCATAATGGCCATGTTAATATCATGAGGAAGACAGCACAGTAGAAAAGTTGAGCAAAGTGGAAACTGGTAACATGGTTCTCTTTATCACCGAGCGTAATTCCCCTGTTATAAATGACAAATGCGACGAACAGCACGACGTTAGTAATATAAGGTAGGGAAAATGAAGTAAAGTCCTCAAAAAACTGTAATAAAAATTTAATACAGTTGTTCAGAAACGAGTCTGTGAAATTTTTCTGAATAATTGCACGTCTCTCAATCACTATTACTAATATGAAGATGTTCCAAATGATATTGGTCTGCCTGAAAAGCACACTTAGAGCACCAAAAAGTGCACTTACGAGTGCACTTCTCTTCTCTCCAAATGGCGATGTTATCGCAATACTGAACGAAGTGATAACCATCACAGCTGACCAAACGTCTGTATAGTACAATGTATAGAATACTGTCAATAATGGACATAACAATATGGTGGTGAACCAAAATTGTAAAGGGTTTAGTTTGAATAGTGGATTCAATGCAAGTGGTAAAAATATTGTGCCACCAAGTGTGTTGACCAATCTCAAAGCCAATGGGCTTGTGGGGTCAATTGGAAGACGCAAAAACTGGAATAGTTTAGTGAATATGTAGCCAAGATAGTACAATCCTGGAGGAGTTGTAATTTTGCTATTCCAGCTTTTAAAATCCCCATTAAAGTATTGTACTGTTTGAGGAATGTGAAATTTTTCATCCTATAAAACCAGTGTTAGTGGTAATTTGAACTCCAGAAGATGGGAAGGTGAGCACCCAACATTACTCACTATGAATGCATCCGTTATATAATGACGGGATATCGTTATGGTGAGAAAAGTAAAGAGTAGAACCAGAACTGGCCAACCAATAAACCAGTTGAATATCAAAGAGAACGTGATCTCGTGCTCTATGTCGCGTCTATGGACGAAAGAACGCACGTCAAAAGTTTCCCGTCCTTCATTATCATCTCTGTTATGTTTAGCCATTGCGTATTTCCGATACGTTGAGCAACTGAAGTTCCGTTCGATCTTATTTCAGGTTCATCTTCAGTATTTGTACCATCGCTCATTATCATTCAGTACTTGAAGCTTGAAAATAGGTCGGAAGTTAACAAATATTTAAAACCGGGATCAGCTATAAAAGTATAAGGTTTATAATCTTTTGAGACAAAATAGTGGGATCTGCATTCAGAAAACCGCAGAGTTGGAGGAACGAAGAAGAAAGAAGGAGGATGCTGCTCCTCTTCTTCAGTACTCTTTCCGTCTTATTACAACTGGTACAGTCTGTTGAAAACTGGCCCTCACTCTCTTACCAGCGTGTCATAGGCGTGAGAAGCCAGAGAGACATCAGTGCCAATGTCTCCATCAATCAGCTCTCTCTAACTGGAGCTCGTCTATCAACGGTCTTGCTGGATGAGCAGGGATATACAAATGAGTCCATGAGTTCTGTGAGGACTTTGCTCGATATTGGAATTCAGACACTCGTGATTGATCTGTATTGGAATACTGGCTTGCGTAAGTTTCAGTTATGCCCGGTTGCCATTCCAAGTAACTATTCCGCTACGAATGACACCTATACCTTTACAGATGATGGCAAGACGTACAGATGTGAAACATCACTGGAACTGGGAGATCTAATGGTACAGATCTCTACTTTTATTACAGATTCTGACACAAACTTATCAGCAAATCTGGTTGTCTTATTACTAAATCTGCACGAATTGCAAGATGATTATAGCTATCCAGATGAACTGGTAGGTGACTCTAATGACACTCTGACCTCGGTATTAAATAACACACTCTCTTCCGGCATCTATAGTCCTGCAAACTTGAATTATGATCGTTTGCACAATCTTACGTTCTCCACAGAAGCTATCTCGGATGAAGGGTTTCCAACTCTGAACACTCTATTATTCGATGAGAAGAAAAGAGTTGTTGTTACTATCTGGAAAAATGAACTGTCTGATGGTTCTGAGTACGATATCACAGACGATTACGACCTGATTTTTGCAAATATGAATGCATCTTATAGTTACTTCTCTAACAAAAGTTCTTTAACATCTGAACAAAATCTCATCTCAGAATCCTTGAGAAGTTGGAGATTTGCATATGATTCCCCGAGTGGTCCTTTTTCCAATGACTCTCTTCACGAATCCACTATCTATGGATATTCTCCCCTTATAAATTCAAAGCTAAGTAATGTTTCTGAGGTCTCGACACTAATAAATGGATCTCTATGGTCATGGTTAACAAACGAGCCTTTAACTGCGTCAGAAGCGAAAAGACTAAGTACTGAAACTAACTCACAAAAGACACAGGTTGCTTACCAGTGTGCTTCGATCACCCCGGATGGTTGGTCTGTTTCTAACTGCTATGAAGAAAAATATGTTGTTTGCCGAAAGAATAGTAAGGCTTTCGAATGGGAACTGGCTCAAGACTTACAGACATATTTTCATGCTTCTAGTGCTTGTGATGATATTGAGCATGAAGAAGAAGACAAAACTAATTCCAAGAATAATACTTATCAATTCAGCGTTCCTAGAACAGCACTTGAACAGAGATCTCTGATAAACTATTTGAACACTGTGAGCTCGAACTACAGTTATTGGATTGATATGAATTCTATAGCAATCACAGACTGTTGGGTTACTGGTGGGCCTAATGCAAACTGCCCTTATGAAAAAGTTGAATCAGAAAGAAATTTTGTCCAAATGATAACACCTGCGAGCGTTTTCTCATTTCTAATATTTTGTTGTATTCTATTATCCAGGTTGAAAAGAGTTCCAGTTCATGATAACAGAAAACATTGGAAAAGAGTGGTCAATCATTACAAGGATAATGATTATGAAGGCGTTCCATCGTAAAAACGGCCCAAAGTATTTATTAAAAATTTTCATTATCTTATATGATGTCCAGTTTTCGTTATTCCTTCACTAAGCTCTATCAACTCACTTCCGAAAACCCCATCTTCCTGTGAATCTATTATGACACTATTCGTTGGATCCCAGAGCTTATAGAATCGCACAGTCTCATCGTTAGTTGTAACACAGATTGAACTGTTATCTGGTGAGCTAACAGCAGTTAGTATTCTCAAGTTGGGAGTTGCATCAACCTGGATTACCGGCTGCATCTTTGGATAAGAAAAAGCCATAATTAAGCAAGGAAACTGAATATCACTGAAACCGAAAGTTGCCAGTAACTGCTTTTTATGTTGAGACCAAATCAATGAAGTTATCTGACCTTTTGTTTGATAGGAGTGCAATAAGGTCCCCGTTTGTGAGTGCCAAAATCTTATTGTTCTATCTTTACAGCCTCCACCGGTTGCAATCAAGGACTTCGACCAAGGACAATATGCAATGGCCTTCACAGCAGCTTGGTGGGGCAAAAAATGCTTAAGTTTTGGATTCAAAACGTCTTTAATATCCCAAATGGTACAACAGTTATCATTTCCACCAATGGTCACTTGATCACCAGCCTGGTTTATGGCAATCCCACAAACTTGTTGTTGATTGGATTTAAATTGTGATTTCATCCGCAACTCACCAGTGCTTGGGTTTATTTCAAAATAATGTACTTCACCAGTTTCATCCCCAACAAGAAACCTTGTGGAAGAATTAGGAAACCAGGCGATACAGCATATACCATGCCCAATGCTGGGATGATATTGATCTAGAAGTGCTCTACTTTCTTGCTCAAATAGAAAGAGCCTCCCAGGCTTGGTGCCGATAACTATAGTGCTTCCATAGGAAAAGGAAACAGCACTTATAGGCTCATTAGGTGGAAGCTCCAGGAGCAATGCAGCGCTGTCACCCATCCAGAGGAAAACGCTGGATGCCAATCCTACTGCAACCGTACCTGTCTTGGAAGACCATGCGACCAAATTTGCATAGAAGTCATTTTTCAAACAGGGAGCATCTAATACTCTGAAGTGGACCAGTGTCTGAGGATGTGATGTTGTGAGTGAGATGGGAGTTGTGGGAGTTGCTGGCGTTCCTGCTGGGGAGGAGGAGGAGGACATTGGCGAAGCAGCGCTAGAGCCTGTGCTCGAGCCGCCTGCAACTCCAAAGCTATAGACACGGCGACAAGGATTGAAACTAAGCGCTTGTGCTATGGCATCCCTACGTGGTGGACTAGGTGATTCCATGAGTCCCTCGCCCTCACGGACAGATGTCTGGCGCAAGTCAAGAAGAGAAGCATCAGTTGTAGCTGGCGGTGCAGCACGGTATGCCTCTCGCGAAGCTGCCGCCGGGATAAAACGATCTGTAATGCTGTCGCGTGTCATGCGCTGTGATAACTGGATCTTCAATGATTAGATTTGACAGTGCGGGAGTTTTTGTTGAGTTTGATGGTGATGCTGAAGTGGTTCAAGTTGTGACTTAATTTAGGGATTCTGTTAAGACAAAAAGGATATAAACAAGCAAGACACTATACGTTAGCTAGCGAGCGTGTGGATATGTAAATAGCGATTCTCAATTGTGCAGGCCTTGTTGGATAAATGATAGGTTTCGAGTTATTAGTGGCCTTCATCTACGAAGCTGCCTTTTATTGTTGGCCTCCACAGAATACTCTTTATTTACACAAAAGCGGCATTTACTGCAGACAGTCTAGTCGAACAACGAAGTCATGCAAACATGATATCTATAATTGATATTCTATAATATAAGTGTGTTATACTGCAAAGCTCTCTGTATGACATCGTAGTCCACCATCGCTGGCCCATTCTGACGCATGTTCTACCAACCCTTTTGGGCCTGCTGCAACAACCCAGATTTTGGACTTATCAACATCCTCAGGGCTCACATCTCTGCAACATACATTCTCTCCGTCACGAAAACTAGGACCAACACAATGGGATTGAACACACCATTCATAATGCTCTGCACCCAAATTTGGACGGCCATAATAAACTTTGATACTCTTGGAAAGTCGAATGTTCATGAACGCAGTTTGGGAGATTTGCTCTATAGACATGACTTTTGCATTTCCTTTTGGTGATATGTGTTTACACTGATCTGAAATGTCAATATTGACATCTTCATGCTTGGATAAATCGTAGTCATCAATCGATTGCTTGGCTTGCTTTTTAGATATCAATGCTGTAGTGAAATCAACTTCGTCTTCAATTATCCCATAGTTAAGAGGCTCAACTTCATTTTCTATCTTGTCATCTTCGTAGTAATCAATCATAATGTCATCCTCATTAACGTCACCTGTTATATAACACTCGATGCCCTGGGTCCCTTTGAAGTGATTCAACAAGTTTAAATCTTGTACATCTTTTGAGACCCAAATAAGCCTACACATTATACCGTTATAGTTCAGCACTCTTAGTAGTGGGATACCAAATGAAATGCCACTACCCCCGACCACAATCAAAACACGATTTGCATCAAACATGAAAGGGCGGTTCTTAGTTAGCAATAGATATGTTTCTGATAGTTTGCTTTGAAACATTTTGCTGAAAATTGTATCTTCTTTAATGAAGTTCAAACTGGGTTCGTATGCTCCACTGATGTAGTATTCTTCATTCGTCTTCAAGGGGAATTTGCCCCTCCTTATAATCAGCTTGACGGTACTTTCAGTGGGTAAACTTGCAATAGTGAATGGATGTGCCAGAGGAATGATCTGATAAAACAGATACTTCAACATGTTCCCGTTCTTGTTATTTATTCTAATATGTGATGCTGGGAGAAATGATTTTTTGACCATATCTGATAAGGGAAACTCAAGCAATACTAAAGATGGAGAAATATCAATGATTGAGACTCTAGTTACTCCAGTCACCCGTATTCTGTAGATAATCTGGAAACCTAATATCAGGCAATTGAAGGTAGTGTATAATCCTATCCCTGGTCTTGCATGAAAGTGAAGGCAAATCACACAAACCCATGTCATAATGTAATGACAGATATAGAAAAAGTTGAAATGAGAACGACGAACTTTCGGTAAGGAGGAGATTGCAATGACTGCAAACGCAATCATTGCAATGATTCCATGAACATTTGCCAGTTTCTTAACTTTGGACATTGTGTTCTTGTGCGCAAAATAAAATATATAAATGATGGTATGGAGTAAACCTTCCAAAACAACAATACGTGAGAGCCATTTATGGATTGGCAGTAGTGATAAATAGAGGATCCTTGGTAAAGGTGAAGGCCTTAGTGTAATAAATAATAATGCTGGAAAGCATGCACAACAAATTCTTCCTAATCTTTTAGAGATGAACATCCAGTCATCAAATGTTTCGAGATAACATAATAAAAAACTCAAACCTCCCCAAAAGCCAACTACTTTCAAGGTGGTTGAATGATATATCAAGTTGTGAAGACGTGATTTCTTCAATGCACTAGTAATCTTCATTCTGAATATTAGCAGCGTCAAGTAATTCCATAATGGCTGAAGGAAGACTATTGATAATGTCAAGAACAAGGTGATCATACCATACTCCAAGTTAAGTTTAGTCCTGAATTTCTTGTATTCTGGCGATATATCATCCTTGAATGTGGGCAATCTCCAGTGCAAGCCTGTTATATTCATCGTTCTGGCGATTGTAATGGTTTCGATGTTTCAAGCAATATGCTGGCTATTGCCGCTCCGAAGCAATTGAGCTCAAAGGACACAAATAGCCTCGATGAAACTCACTCTTCGCCGAGCTAGCCAAAAAAACAGCTGTTATCGAGTAACTCTGTGTACTATAGTCTGTTATGAAGAGACTGTATAGGAAATAGAAGCAACTGATGCACGGTTCTTTGAGTTTTGTACTAATTACAACACTGCCTTACTGTCTTGAAAAATTCACTAGGTTCCTCTAAATTCTTGTATTCCCGAAACTTATCTATTTGATCTGGAGAATAATAGAAAACGTCAAAAAAAAAGAAAAACAAAAAATATAACCCTAAAAAGCTGAGATAGGACAGTGCACGTGACTGGTGTATAGGGCTGCATATGGACGAGTTTCTGTTTCAGAGACTGCACATCCAAACATTAATGATATTAACACGCTTTTATGGTATTCGCACTCTGTGATTGATCAATTTGGTAAATACACACTTTCACCATACTAAAACTCAATTTATATTTACACGTTATAGTTTGACAGCAGACGCAGAGTTTTATTTCAATTTTCACAACTAAAATCTCATAGATTGAATCAAGGCTAGGAGCTTTTATTTTACTATAACAAGAAGAATCAAACATTTATCGAAGATGTCTTTGCCTGCTAGTTTTGATCTTACTCAAGAAGACGCTAAGTTGCTATTAGCTGCCAACGTTCACTTGGGTTCCAAGAACGTTCAAGTATGTTCGAAGATAAGAAAGTTCCCACTATAATGTGATATTCTTGAGGAACGCAGAGGAATGCGAAACAAGCTCACGAAGGACTACAAAAAGTAGATGAATATGAGCTTAATGAGAAGTATTATAACAGAAAACTCAAGATAGGAGCTTCAGTAGACGCTACTTTTGTCTGGTATCTCGTTTGTTTTTTTTGTTTTCTTATGGTATCTCGATTATCACCATTATTCTGGGAACTTCCAAAGGTTTGCCGTGAAGCTTTTTTACTAACGTTTTCTTATTAGGTCCACAATGAACCATACGTTTATCAGACACGTCCAGATGGTGTTAACATTATCAACATTGGTAAAACCTGGGAAAAAATTGTTTTAGCTGCTAGAGTTATTGCTGCTATTCCAAACCCATCCGATGTTGTTGCTGTCTCATCAAGAACTTTTGGCCAAAGAGCTGTTTTGAAATTTGCAGCACACACTGGTGCTACTGCAATTGCTGGCCGTTTCACTCCAGGTTCATTCACTAACTACATTACTCGTTCTTTCAAAGAGCCAAGATTGATCATTGTTACTGACCCAAGAACCGATGCACAAGCCATCAAAGAATCCTCATATGTTAACATTCCAGTTATTGCTTTAACTGATTTGGACTCCCCATCCGAATACGTTGATGTTGCTATCCCAACTAATAACAAAGGTAAACACGCCATTGGTTTGATCTGGTACTTGATTGCTAGAGAAGTCTTGCGTTTACGTGGCTCATTACCAAACAGAGAAGAGTCATGGTCAATCATGCCAGATTTGTACTTTTACAGAGATCCAGAAGAAGCTGAACCAGCTGCTGAAGAAAGTGAAGAAAAAACCGAAGAACAACCAGAAGAGGCTGCTGACTGGGCTGCTCAACCAACCGAAGCTGACTGGGCTGCTGAACCAGCTGAAGGTGCTGCAAACTGGACTGCCACTGAAACTGCCACCGAAGCTGTTGCAACTTGGTAAATAACCTTGGTATAAATGCTTTTTAATGTAAAATTTATCTTGTTTATTACTCAGAAAATACAAAACTCATTCTAACGGAGCACCAACGCTATGTAAGCCTGCCATATATGAATCTTGAGTGAACTAAAATATATACCTGCAAGGCCATGAACCATCACATGTTCAATGGCCATGAGCTCTCCTCAGCCATCGTGCATACTCATCTAGTGGAGCTTTTTGCTCAGTTGGCTGTTACTCTTTCCTCGCTTATATAATACATTGATGGTAGGGTAAAAATTGCTGAACTCTTTAAAGAAAAAGAGAACTCTACCTAAATACAAGAAACTAACCATTGACAACTCTCGTGAGCCTCGTTGAAGTGGAAATGTCGACACCATCCAAGGCTAGACTGCTAGAAGTGGCTAAAATACAGTGCAAAATCTTCAACAAGACTTTCAACCCGAACAACGTTCGTACTGGGTCTGAAATTCTATCTAAACCGCTAATAGGTAATACTATCAAGGCATATTATGGAGACCCAAACCACATCAGACCTAAAGATTTGAAATCGATTTTTCCAAATATGAAGTTCTTTGACCCTGCAGAGGACTACAGGCTGGAGATACTTGCATCGTAAGTTGTTTTCTTTTTAAATGATCGCGGGGACTTCATGTTTTAATAATTTTTTAGCCGTAAACGTAGAGGTAAAGGTGCACCGAAGAAGAAGAGAGAAGCTGACAAGAAAAATGCAAAGAAATGAGGATTTTCTTTACGAGGGATTCAAGAGAATCAAGGATGAGACTGACGTTAATTTGTAAATATCATAATATACATGCAAAAACCAGATCAACTGCTGTACTATCGATCTACATTAAGTTCAAAGATACTCCTTAATCTCTTTCAGAACTTGGTCATTATTCATTGGCGTTTCTGGAAGTCCTGAATATAAGAGCTGATACAATCTGTTTCTTTGAACGTTTATCGGTGACCCAGTTATTATCTGTTTGAACGTTTTTATAGAAAAATAAGAATCCCTTAATTTTTCAAAGACAGCATCGTAAGGCTTAAACATTTGTTTCAAGCTCATAGGCTTTATGATAATGTTCAGATTACCATTCTTATGAGTGAATATGACACCTCCTGGAATCCTTTTATAATCTTTCAATCTCAGCAACAATACAAATATAGGGAAATGATTCAGACATGACATGATCAGCTCGAAAAAGACGATTGATATTAGGATGATCAATCTTGTGACCGTGAACGTTCCATAGAATGCCAAAACTGTAGGCAACAAGAAGACCAAAACTATGAAAAGCAAAGTTCCCAATAGCACTTGGTCTAGCTCATAGTTATTAGAGTCAATTCTTTTTCTCAAAACATTCCTCTTTTGACCACAGAATAGACGAAATAGACTGTTGATTATGCTGATCTGCCAGTTAAAAATTCTGGCAGAGGCAAAATAGAAACAATATATATGGAAAGTAATGATTGATATGAAATCAGAGAATATGGCAATGGATAAAGTTGCTCCAAAAGTGCTTGCGAATGCTAAGATATAGACAACCAAAGGTAAGTAATCCAGTAATGGATCAATCAATGACATCTTCCAAAATTCTATGATCCAATTGAACAAATCACCAAAAAATATAGAAAGCTCATTGTTTAGCTTCACCCCACCTGGAGAATTCATTAGCCAGATTGAAATGGTTTTTAAATCCTTGTATAAAACTTTTGAAAGGATAAATTCCCTGAAAAACGAAACCAACAATACTTGATTCTCGATGAGAAATGCACTGATAGTTATTCCGAGCGTGACGTCGTTGATTATAAGCCACAAAGTATTATAAAATCGGATGTATTCAGGATATTGATCAACGGGCAAACTGGCTGGAGAGTCCAGTGAAATCTTACTCGATTGAAATTTTCTCATAGTTCTAATGTACTGAATAGGGAAGTAACAAACCTGCTGCAACCTCAAGTCAATTTGCTGAGCAGTTGCACTCAAGTCCACTAAATTGGGCAGGCTTTTAAATTTATAATTTAAGATCCACAGTATCTGCATACAGCAACATCTTAAAACCATCAATGCCTGACAAAGTATCATAGATAGAGGCTGAAAAAAGAATTGTCTATAACTGTTAAATAATATTAAGAACAGGTTGAAAAACTTATCAATGTATTTTTTCCAAAATGATTGTTCGCTCCAATTACAAGTCATTTGTGGGAACTCTAAGAGTTGCTGCTTTCGCCTTATCCAACAAGTGTTCAGTAAGGCCACCGATATTTTGAAATTTTGTTCTTGCAACGTCAAAGTTCTTAATTCGTAATGCTGCTTAAGAAGTTCGACAAATCGATTCCGCAGTTTAGTGGAAGACCGGTCACAAAGACTTATAGACATTGGTTCGATCGAGAAGCATTGCATCATCGTGGGATTTGGGGGATCATACACTATAATGTTGGACCCTTCGCAGTAAATTTTTGAGTTCTCAGCTCTGAAGTTGTACTTTTCCTGAGAATGAGCGCCATCATAGTCGTTTAGATATCCTAAAATTGACACTCCGGATAGACCAAGCTTCTCGGAAACAGCCTTGTCACCGCCGAACAATTGTATGTCATCACAGTTGATTGTGTTGACCACGACGAGCACCGCATCATCCAAATTGTACCCAACAACAGCAGCAGGCGTTCTCCCTGGAGACACTTGTGTCGGTGGGCCCAGAATATCGGAAGGCCAATACACTTGCAGCATCTCACAGTCTCATCACTGCACACAGTCTTTCTGAACCTGGTTCTTATTTTTGTTCTTAATCTTCGTATCTTTTCCAGTGTTGTCTTCTTAAAAATCTAAATTTGATCTCATCGCGAATACGTTGTATAAAATGTGTTTCTATTCTATTTTTGATACCATCTTTAATAAAACTGTTCGATTAAAGCGACGGACCTGGCTGTGCATCTTGTTCCTCACACACGGAGCCAGTTGATTTCATCATGGATGATAGCCGGAGCAGCAGCCCCAAAGCTGACCTCAATCGTCCTAGAAGTCGGCCTGTGCTCAGAATAGATCCGCCTTCAAACCCTTTTATAGAGCCTGATTTACAAACCCCAGCATCACAGGCAACCGACAATGACGACCGCTTCATCTCGCCCACTAGATCACCGTTAGAAAGAGGCAGAAGACTGTCTAGTGGTTCCAGCAGATCTCCTAGTTTACTAGGCGTGCGTCTGAGGCGACGCTCTTCCTCTTTTTCAGGGAGCAGGGAACGTCATGATTACCAGCTGCTAAATCCCATTCAAAAGCTTTCTTCTGTTGCTAGCAGAAGACTAAGTACAAGCTCAGATGAGCCAAAGTCTCCTGATATTTCACTAATGAACGAGCTCACTCAGCTAAATATTGATGAGCTCAAGGAAGACCTCGTTTCTGCTCTGGGTACTTCAAACCAGCAAGGAACATGGCTTCCTTCATCAAGACACTCGTCGAAAAACTCATCCACTACGAATTTATCAACCAGTGAAAACGGTATTGAGCTAGAACCTATTAAGAGGAAACCTTCAGCTCACTCATATTCACAGCCTCTTGCACCTGATGATTTGGAGTCTCAGATAAATATACAAGGAGTTTCGGATTACCTACAAATACCAGAGCAGAATTCTCAAAGACCATCTCCTGGCCATTCGCCCTCAAAAATGATAGGTGAGGTTTTTTATGGTCTGACATCCAAAGTCACTGGAAGACGCTCTAGTCAGAGGTTTTCCGCCATACAAGATGATCCATCTGTAATGGAGTCAAATGATGAAGATGAGGAATATTTTCCTACTCATGGCTTAGGCCTGGATCTAAAACCGCAAATGCTAAGACTCTATGGACATTCTCTAAGGTATTTTGGACCTCATAATAAGTTACGAGTTTCTCTGGCAACCATACTGTTAAAATCATGGCCATATTACACCATCCGGTTTTTTATCTTCCTTCAAACTGCTTTGCTATCTTTTCGACAATGGAATCCAGATAAGCTACACGGTTATGTCAGATATGGTTCAACTTGGGCTGATTGGATCATATTATTCATTAATATATTATATACAGTTGAGATATTTTCCAAGATCATTGCCTTTGGGCTTTGGGATGACTCAGAGATGTTCAAGGCTCTGAACAGAGACTACAATACCATAAGAGATAGACTACGAGCAGATAAGCTAATAAACTATTTTTGGGGTCCTCCAGAAGAGCAAAGAGAAGAGGATTTTCCGGCGAAGACCGACACTCTGAAGCATTCTATAAGCTTTCATGTGGATCTTCCAGAAAATGCACCCTTACAAAGGGCATATTTGAGAAATAGCTGGAATAGATTAAGCTTCACAGCAATGGTTGCATTTTGGGTCGACTTTTTCTTGACTGTTGGTGCGCAAAGTACTCAAAAACATATCCCACTATTCAGAGCTTTGTCAGCTTTAAGAGTATTTGAACTAGTCGATTTGACTGATAAAATTGCATTGATTCTTAGAAGTTTGAAATTTGGTGCCCCACAGTTAATAGATGTTTCACTTTTTTTAGTTTACTTCTGGGTACTATTTGCTATTATTGGTGTCCAGAGTTTCAAATCATCTCTGAGAAGGACTTGTGTATGGACGAACCCTGACAATCCAGCAGAAACATTTACGACATCTAATTATTGCGGCGGTTATCTGGAACCGAATACTTTGAAACATATGCCGTATATTTTTGAAGATGGCACATATGCCGATAGAGCAAAAGGCTTTTTATGTCCTGTTAATTCCAAATGTGTCTTGAATCAGAATCCATATGGTGGGACAGTTAGTTTTGATAACATTGTCCAGTCTATGGAACTCGTTTTCGTTATGATGAGTGCTAATACTTTCACTGATATAATGTATGATACAATGAATACGGACACGATGGCCGCCTCACTATTTTACATATTTGGCATCTTCTTCTTATACTTGTGGCTGATTAATTTATTGATTGCTGTTATCAGTGCATCTTTCAAGGCTACAAGAGCGGCAGAACACAAGAGAAGTGACTTAGAGGATATGCTCACGGATTTCAAGCTTGATTGGGGGTTTAGTTCCAGCCTACCCTCTAGAATCTACAGTAAAATGACTCATGTTTTTGAACTTTGCATTTTTGCAAGCTTTGTTCTGCAGTGCATGAGAGACTCAAGGACAACTGACGAAACTTTAATGAAGTATTATAAAGCCGAGGCGGGAATAACTTTAGTCTTGCTGGTTGAGATAATATTGAGATTTTTCCTATATCATGGTAACTATACAAAGTTTTTCATAATGAAAAGAAACTGGGTTGATTTGATTTTAGCAATAATAACTTCCATTATTGTAATACCGCAAGTGCATCATAAATTGGGTCATGCATACGACTGGCTTAGAGTTTTCCAGATTGCCAGATTTTATAGGGTTGTTCTTGTTATTAAATTTATAAGACAGTTGTGGGCTCAAGTTTGGAAAAGTATCACCATAATCTTCAACCTATCACTCTTCTATTTCTTATTAGTATATCTGGCAAGCATACTTTATTCAAGATATTTCGAAAACTTCATTTCGCCGGAAGACATTGATGATTACCAATTTCCCTTGAACTCTCTACCCAACACTTTAGTGGCACTATATACTATTACGTCAACAGAGAACTGGAGTGAAATTATGTACAATATGCAAGAAAATTCTCCAAATAGGTCCTCTGCAGTGTTTGGCTCTTGTCTGTTTATTGCGTGGTTTTTATTGTCAAACTCTGTTGTTCTCAACATATTTATTGCAATTATTGCAGATAGTTTGGAGGTTTCTGAAAAGTTGAAGAGAAAGGAACAAGTGCGTAAGTTTGTATTGAAGGATTTTCCTGAAAAGGTGAAGAACTTTGCTGAGAAAACATTCGTCGCGCAGTTTAAGAACAAGTTTTTCAGAAACAGATTCCCAGATGAAGAAAATCAAAAACAAGTGATGAATTTGCTATTGAATGGTGCTGCTATTCAAGATTTTTTGCAAGATGAGTTAAACGAAGAAGATCAAAATGAGCTTCAGCAACTTCCTAACTCGAGAATACGGCGATTTTTCAAAGTACAATACCAAAGACTCACGAGCACTTCTTGGCTTAGATATTACTCGTATCAAAATCCATTTCTCAAGAAAGACCATGAACTTCTGGGTTCCAACATCGACTATAGTCTTTTACCGAAAAATTACGAAGTTATTAATAACAAAAATGATGAGGAAAGAGAGAAGTTCTTGAATGAAAATCCAAGTTACAACAATGTCTTTTACATTCTGCCACCAGAGCATCGACTTCGAAGATTATGCCAGAGGATAACAGGGCCTAGTGTTGGAAAACGTTATCATGGAGTTGAACCGAACAAATATCTTCAAGGTGCATTCCTGACTATTATTGCATGCAGTACTCTGATTTTAGTTATAGTTGCTTGCTATGCCACTCCACTTTACAAGAAACGTTTTGGATATGATACAAATGCTTGGAACTGGACCACGGAGATGGAGCTTTCCTTTGCTTTTCTATTCTCCATAGAGTTTTTGATTAAGGTCATTGCAGATGGGCTAATTTTGACTCCAAATGCCTATTTCTTAAACTCTTGGAATTATATTGACTTTGCAGTGCTTATTTCATTATGGATAAACATTTTAGCACTTTTGAATGGCTATGATGGCTTATCAAGGGTTGTGAGAGGGGTGAAAGCACTGAGGGCTCTGAGACTTCTAACAGTTAGTGACACATCAAGAGATATATTTCATAAGGTTATCATTGCTGGTGTTTGGAAGATCATCGGTGCCGCATTCTTATCATGTACGCTTTTGGTTCCATTTGCTGCTTGGGGAGTGAACCTGTTTACTAATCGACTAGGGGTATGTAATGATTCAGGTATGGGATACGATAATTGCTACAATGAGTATAGCACTACAATAACAAATTGGAGTGTCGTTATGCCACGAGCATATGATGATCCTCAACTTGAACTGAACAGATTCGCATCGTCTCTGTTAACGCTATTCGAGATTCTTTCTCTGGAAGGTTGGGTTGATCTTCTTCAAAACATGGTAAACAGTTCAGGTGTTGGAACACCTGCAGGATATTGGGTTACACCTGCTAATGCTGTTTTTATCATGGCTTTCAATTTTTTGGGAATTGTTTTTGTTTTGGCTTTGTTCGTGTCTGTTATCATTAATAATTACTCCAAAACAACAGGAAGTGGATTCATGACTTTACAACAAAGATCTTGGGTAGAAGTACAGAAACTTCTGTCACAGATAAAGCCTGAAAAGAAGCCAGATCTTTCGAATGAACATAAGTTCAGAAAGTTATGCTACAAAACGGCGTGTGAAAGAAATGCTTATCGTAAAGTGTTTTTAAACATAATGCTTTGGATTCATATACTTGCCATTTTTCTAGAAATGTATCCAAGTCCTGAAAGATTAGATACATTCAGATATTCTATCTATATCATATCATCTTCCATATTTTTGACCTTCATATTGATGAAACTAATTGGATTGGGACCACGAACATTTTTCATGAATAAGTGGAACGCATACGAATTCTTCGTATTCGCAGGCGCATTTCTGACATCTCTCATATCTTTCTTTGTGTCAAGAGGAACAGCCTTTGCAAATATCAACAAGTTGTTTTTGGTTGGGATTTTCACAGTGTTAATCCCATCGAGCGATAGATTGAGCCATCTTTTGACAATGGCATCCGCCAGTCTTCCTTCATTGCTTTCCTTGATATATACCTGGTGTATTTTATTTTTGGTATATGCGATTGCACTCAATCAAATTTTTGGTTTGACTAGGCTCGGTCCAAATACAACTGGTAATTTAAACTTGAGAACGGTCACTAAGTCATTGATACTGCTTTTTCGTAATAGTTTTGGAGAAGGCTGGAACTACACAATGCATGATTTTGCAATTGGAAAGCCGTTCTGCTCTGAAGGTGATGGATTAAGTAATACGGATTGTGGCAGCATGCAATATGCGTATATTCTGTTTATTTCATGGAACGTTTTCTCGATGTATATTTTTGTCAACATGTTCATTTCGTTGATTTTTGAGAATTTCAGTTACGTCTACAATGATAATGGTTTGAAAGTTTTATTGAACAGGGAAGAGATCAGAAAGTTCAAAGCTGCGTGGCAGAAATTTGATCCACAAGGAACAGGTTTCATAACACCCGAGCAGCTGCCTCCATTTTTAAGAAGCCTTGACGGCTATTTCTCCTTCAAAATTTTCGATGATAAATGGAGTATTTCTGAAATAACAAGCAAATGCTTCACACGGCCAACAAAAGGAACTGATCCGTATGACATCTTTGTGAATTTTGCAGAGCTAAACAAAATTTTAGGTCAAATGAATGTCAAGAAGGTCTGCGCAAATAAAAAAAATTATGAAAGATTCATTGAAGAGGCTATTGTGAATATGGAATTAAATGAAGAGAAAGGAATCTCTTTCTCAAAAATAATCCTACAAATCCCACTATACTCTAGATTTGAGGAGACGAACTGTCTAGCTTTGGCTGATTTCATGGATCGTCTATTACTTTCAAGAAAAGTTGAAAGAAGACTAAGAAGTAGACATCATCTGGCTGCGTTAGAAATGATTGTATGTCGCTGGAGATTCAAGAACCGTATTAAACAAACTTTATCAAAAAGCAGCAGTTTAGCTTCATCTCAAGCAGTTCCACAGCTGAATCCATTTGACTCGAATATTTCTGATCGCACAGACTCCAACCATCTCGGCATTTTCAGGAACCCAAATACTATTGATACCAAACCAAAAAAAGAACCATTCAGATATCGCGAAGACCTATTACCTGGTACACACCGTGGTTTAACTGGATCGCTTGAACTCCCTCTAGGGGCAGTTGCTTCACCGAACCTGTCAACACCTGAGGCTAGCCGTTTTACAACGGATGATTTGTACTGGTCGCCTCCAAAACGCAAAAACAGTAATACATTTTATGATGATATATCTGTTCTGTCAGAATCGCTTGATAACTCCGAATGGGGGCATTACTTCAAACAAGTTGACGCAGAACAGCAGGGCGAACTCAAGAAAGCTTTGGATAGAAAATCGCTGGACTCTATTGATCTCTCGGGGCACGAGGTAGAAGATGATGAAAATACGAACAATGAGCGGTATTCAAAATCCCATGAACCCTTAGGAACTTCAAGGAAAATATTATGAATTATAATAAACTAGGAAGATAAAATAATGTGAAACGAATTATAATTAGTGTTATTAGAGTAATGTATATATGCAGACATTAATGGGGAAGAAGGTTTTATTAGTGTACATTGTAGAGTTATCATTTATGACTCTTTAATCAACAACCATATCATTCAGGCCTAGGTTTTCATTCTGTTCATATGTTCTCTCGAAATCTTCAATCTCCATATTTGGATCATTATCGGGAGCGTAGACATTTTGTATATAAGAAGCAGCTAAAGGATCTTCCATTTTAACTGTAAATTTTATTTCACCCTTAATTGCTTTATCTAAACGAGCGAAGAAGTCGACCCAGTTTTTCTTACTAGTAGCATCCATGGAGTCCGATGTTTGGGTGAACACTTTTGCATTCAATTCTTCTTTGACTTGTGTTAGTAGACCTTCTAACGTTGTAAAACGCCCACCTAATGTACCTGGTTGCAGATCCAAGTCCAATTCTGGGATAATCAAGCTGCATGTCTCTGATTTCAAGATATCTCTCGTCAGATCCTCAGGATCGTCAACTTTCAGCGTAATACGACGCCCTTTCTTAGGGATGGCACCACCAGTCTTGACTTCATTAGACTTGTAACCACAACGATCGCAAACAGTGCTCATCAAGATGACATCCTTGAAATGTGGGATATTAACTTGTTTCATATGGGTTGAACATGGTGAGTAACATGAAGGACAGGTTGCCGAAAACGTCTGAACTTCATTTTCAAAGTTTTCGATATCAGTTTGATCTGATATGAATCCAGTAGCAGAAGGATTACGGTCTTTATCTGCAAGCTCTTGTGCCTTCTTGACACGAATTTCTTGGAGTTGGTCCGGCGTTATCAAACCAATCTGAACGTTTTGCTCATCTGACCTTACGTATTCAACATGTGACCATTTATGTGAAGGCTCGCCCGGCACGAATTCAATCCAGGAGTTCCCCGTCGGATCATCTATGATGAATGTCAATGGTAAGGTGCCTTTTTCACCTATCAAAGTAGATTCAACTCTTTTGATAAACGCATCAATCTTATTATAAGTTACCTCGTCAACTTCTTTTCTCTTCTCTTGATCAGACTGTAAATCATCAATCATCTCCTTTAGCAAACCTTCAACGTTGATCAATTGCCCTCTTTTTGGGGGGATTTCAATATCCAATTCAACGAATTTACAGACAGCAGTTTCTGATTTCACAACCTGACGGTTGAAGTCTTCCACAGTTTCAATCTTCAAAGTGTATCTCGAACCCTTTTCCTGGATGCTCGATGCTGGTTGAATTTCAGAGTTTTTGAACCCACAATGAGGACACTCAAATGATACAATAATAACCTCCCTAAAATATGGGATCGTAGTGAGTAGTAGTCTGGTTATACCTTCCTCGTGGCAGTTCATACAGAGTGACTTAATCTCTTGAACTGGATGACCCTCAGCATCAGTGGCCTCAGTTTGACGCATACCTTCATCGTTAAAGTTGTCGTCCTTCTCATTGGAAATTTCTTGAGCAGCTTTCCCTAAAGGTGCAAAAAAATCTTCCTTTGTTTCCTCGTTGGAGCCCTGTTGGTCTCTTACTTCGTCTTTAATGTTCTGCGTAGCCTCAGACATATTAGTATCTTGTTCTTCTAGTCTGAATTTCTTTGTCGAATTTGAATCCAGAGCGCAACTTCTCTTCATACAACAGCAAAAACCCTAAGCTCACAAGTTCCTTCTTATATAGAGTTCTAAGGGGGACACTCTGCTCAGATTCAAAACCAGCTGATTCTCAGTTCCTTCAATCTTTCTTCCAGTTTTCTCCAGAGACTTCGAAAAGTTTATAAGAAAAATTTGAAATTTCCTAGAAGAAAAAACAATTTTAAAATATCCAGATTAAGAAATTTGCTTCATTTGATAACTTTATAATTAAGGAGTTCAAATAGTAGCATAAAAACTGCTATTCAGGGCCCAGGAAGTTCACATATGTGATATGAAACACCCAGGTTCAAGACCATATAGTTTTTATCTGGTTTTTTCCACCATCAAGATGCTACTTATTGCGCTTCTTTCTCTCCCCGATATGTAGATAGATGTTCGCGAACTTTATCAGCGATCCCCAAAGCACAAATGTTACAGAGCATTATTTCAGCAGAGACAAAACAGAGTTGATGTGCTCGACTGGACAACGTTTGGTTCCAAGCTGATGAACACTAGAAAATCCATCAGCGAGTCTCCACAGGGGAGCACTCCTCCGAAACTGCTTTGTGCGTCTTTCAATCAGGATCAAAGCTGCTTTGCTATCGGTTATGAGAGCGGGTTTAGAGTTTACAACACTGACCCAATGGACTTGAAAGTCAAGCGAGAGTTTGATGTTAATGGTGGTATTGGACTTATTCGGATGATTTACCGGACCAACTATCTTGGGCTAATAGGTGGTGGGAAGAACCCAAGATTCCCATTGAACAAGGCAATTATATGGGACGATTTAAAGACTAAAGATGCCCTCAACTTGAATTTCTACAGCCCTGTTTTGAACTTATTCCTATCAAGGACTAGAATCATAGTGGTTCTGAACAACAAGATATATGTTCATAGTTTCAGCTCACCACCAAAGAATATCACTACATATGAGACATATGATAACCCTTCAGGAGTATGTGCTCTGTCACCAGGAGCTTATCAGGATCAAGCATCGAATTTGCAAATACTTGCTTTCCCCGCTAGAGTTATGGGACAAATCCAAATTGTTGATACCTCGTCAAATGGGAGGGAGCGCAATCTTGTCTCAATTGTGAAAGCCCATAAATCCAAAGTGCGTTGTTTGGCGTTGAATAAGGCAGGTACGATGTTGGCATCTGCATCCGAGACGGGGACCATAATCAGAATCCACTCTACACAAACCTGCAGCCTTCTTCATGAGTTCAGAAGAGGTCTGGACAGAGCTGAAATATATTGCATGGAATTCTCGCAGAACGGCAGTAAATTGGCAGTTTTATCTGATAAAGAAACTTTGCATGTTTTCAACATCTCTAGCAATCAACAGAAAGTAAACAGGCAGCACGTTTTGAAAAGCCTACCGGGAGTTTTACGACCAGACTATTTCAATTCGACCTGGAGTTTTTGTTCGATTAATCTGAAAGATGATGATTCAAAAGGGTCGATGACTGACCGAGGAGTACTTGGATGGGCAGGAGAGTCTTCCATAATAATAATCTGGAAACAAAGAGGTAAATGGGAAAAGTACGTTATAGTAGAGAAGGATGAGATAAACAATAATAAAGAGCATCATAAAAGGTTCGAGCTGGTAAGAGAAGGATGGAGAAGCTTTGGCGATTTAACAGACGGTTAAGTATATAAAGTATGACGCAGCGTGAGGCTTGAAGTAGAACCTGGTTGTTTTTTATTTAAGATTTGTTTGTTATGCTAGTTTCTATATACATGCAAATCTGAAACGTTATTCCAACGTTGTGACAAAGAGCTGCTTTGTAAATGCATCACACTTGACTGTGTTCCCATTCATATTGCGTAAAAATGCTTTAGCATTGATCTCATCTGAAAATAGGATGAACCATGTAACAATATCCTCAGATTTTTGCGACGTATGCTGCTTTTGCACATCAAGTAGCTTGAACTGTTCGTACTCGTATTCAAACAAATAGTCTTTCAAGACAGCCTTAGTGAGAGAGCCGTATCCTTTCACGAGAATGGCTCGATTTCTCGGTATACCACTCTCAAGATCGAAAGCGTATTTCAGTCCCCCTTTGTAAATTTCTTCTTTCACCGAACAGCTCTCATCCAGTAAATCTAGGGTTATGTATTTGGAAATGGACGAATCCGCAAAGTTGGTTTTGAAATACTGACCAGCTACTGTACTTTTGCTGGTGTCTAATTTGAAAGCACAAGCTTCTTCAATCGTGCTGAATATTAGGAAAAAGGCACCGTTGGGAGCCAAGCTGATCGGGTCTCTCGAACGTCTGGTGTGGAAGTTGTAAGTCTTATTAGGTAAATCATTTGTATTGAAGCCCAAACGTGATGGCAGGTTTCTTCGAAAGTCAGATATGTGTAGCTGGGTATTAAGTGTAGCAAAAGTAAGAACGTTGGAAATCAGCCCACCATGCTTTAACGCTAGATCTGGAGCCTCACTGAGATCTCGCTGAACATGCGCGGGGTAGAGTTTGCTATTCTCTTCAATAAGAACGTCTCTCAAAGCATCCGAGAACTTCATCTGCTCGGGCACCTTCGATCTCTCTTTACTCTTCAAAAGCACATCCCTCATCCTTGACACCTTGGACTCAGACTCCTGTGTAAGGGGCGGATATACAGACTTCAGAAAATTTTTGATAGTCGGCGCAGAAAAACTACCAATCTTCCTCTTTCCCATCTCTCTCTCTCTCTCTGGATCTAACCTTCTAAACTCACATTCAATCCTCTGCTCTTCCTCTTTTTGTTCCAATAATTGAAAAGTGTGCAAAAACCATTTTGTTCCTTCAAATAATCCACAAAGCCTTTTTTTCACGACAGAAGACTGAAAGAGAAAGAAGCTTTTATACAAACAGAAGAAGAAGAAGAAAAAGAAAGCTAAGTCTTTTTTGAGCCAAAAGAGCACAGAGGAACAGAAGCTAACTGCTGCTCTTCTTATCCAAAAAACATCTTTACATTCAGCTTTTCCCCGGCCTGTGCAGGCAGTCTGCTTGAGTGCACTTTCTGGTGGTTTTCTGTCCCCTTGTACATACTACACTCACAATCCTCATCTTTCTCGAGTAGGGAATGATGCCTGGTACGTATAATATTCGAGAGTTTACTGCGTTTTCTTTTATAGGCTTTGTGCTTGGTCCCATGAAACTCGCGTTTCCAGACCCGTTCGTTGAGAGACAAGGACCTACATTCTTTACTCAGCGTGCTCTTCTCCGAAAACGAAACCAGTGTGTTAACATTTCCCGTCTAGAAAATAGTTCTTCAAAGAATGGGCACGATGCTTTAGGGTGGAGCTCTAAAGTAGGCAGACCATCTCCGCCATCTGTCGATAGAAAGACAGTGGAGATCGACCCTGATATCGATAGCATCATTTCGAGCCTCAGTGCTACAAGTAATGGCAACAATAAGAACAGCACCTCAATCAGCATGCAGGTTCCAGCACAAGCATCCTATACAGACCATACTAGTGGATTCTACGAGGGACGTAGATCGAGTCTCACAGGAAGTGCAGCCGGTTCAGACGTTGATAGCGAATTTGCATTTGGTCTCAAAAGAGGTACACTATCATTAGGTGGCCACAACTCTACTGTGAACGGTGGTGCTAGTGGAAACAGAATCCAAACAAACCTGTTCAGCTCAGCATCTATCAGTGGTGGAGTTCCTTCGAACTCAAAGCCTTCGGGATCTGGACGCTTTCTTGAGAAGTTTTCTGCTGTCGCTGAAGCCACAAGAGAAGTTGAACTCCTAGGTAGTGGTTTGGGCTCTCTCTCAATTGGGAGTGCAAGTGGACGGGTTCCTTCCTCTAGAAGACAGAGCTTTCTAACAGAAACAAAGCCATTTCAGGACAGCAACGGCTCCTTAAGTGAAAGCTTATCGAATCCATTGAAGCCAACAACATCTGGAAGACAATCTATATCTGAAAGAATCGATAACTATCTGTCTAATTCAAGCTCACCTAATCAGTCTTTCAACAATGGTACTTTGAACAAAACTAGAACTTTATCCGTATCCTCAGAAGTTAATAACAAATCTGAAAGTAACTCCCTGGTTTTCGATCCCAATGAGAAAGTTCACAACATTTGGAATCAAGCTTCTGCAGCTTCTGCAGTCCCTTTCACTCCAATGTTCAACCAGTCTTCTCAACAACATCAGGGCTCTCAGGGGTACCCCCAACTGCTCCCGTATGGCTTCCCATTCAATCAACCGTTCCCTGTGTTATCTATGATGCCCCCTCCATTTTTGAACTCACAAGGTCAACAAAATGGCTCTGCAATCTCTACTCCGGGTGGATTCAACCAGCAACAACCTTTACCTGGACACTCAATTGATAGCGATAATATCGACAGCACTCTGGCATCAAGCACTAAAGCAGACTCCAACGTCACTTCAAATGAGAAACAGGGTGATTATAAAGAACCAACAGCAGCAATCCCCTTGCAAGCCCCCCAACCTGGATTTTCACCTAATACACCTGGATTTATTTATCCTCAGGCTTTCCCACCGTATGCGTTTTTAGCACCTCAGATGTCTCCTGATCCTTCACAATTCGATCACCATCGCCATACTCCTCCTGGAGCACATAATCAAAGCAATGCTGCCAATCATCCCCAACAGAAGAGAAATGGACGTTCGCCTAAACCTGCGTCCCCAAATTCTCATAACCAGCGTTCAAATGGTAGAGGATCAAAAAACCACATTTATAGAAGTCCATTGCTCGAAGAATTCCGCAATAACTCAACAGATAAGGAATACAAGTTGAAAGATATATTTGGCAGTGCTGTTGAATTTTCAAAAGATCAGCATGGCTCGAGATTCATTCAACAACAGCTAGAAGGTAGCTCATTTGCTGAAAAGGAGGTGATTTTCAATGAAATTAGAGAATCCGCCTTGGAGTTGATGACCGATGTTTTTGGAAATTACGTGATTCAAAAGTTCTTTGAGCATGGATCAGAAACTCAAAAGCAAGTGCTTTTGGATGAAATGAAAAACAACGTTCAGTCTCTATCTCTACAAATGTATGGCTGTAGAGTTGTTCAAAGAGCTATCGAATATGTTGATGTTGAAAACCAAATTTTTATTATCAATGAGCTACAAGACTCAATCCTGTTATGTATCAAAGATCAAAATGGAAACCATGTTATTCAAAAATCCATTGAAAAAATTCCTATTGATAGAATTGGCTTCATCCTAGATTCTCTAAAAACTCAGATCTACCATCTCTCAACTCATCCATATGGTTGCCGTGTTATTCAAAGATTATTGGAATATTCTAATAAAGATGATGAGAAGTTTATTCTTGATGAGTTGAACAAATTTACTTACTTTTTGATCCAGGACCAATACGGCAATTACGTAATTCAACACATCATTGAGCACGGTGAAACAAATGATCGTAAAGTTATTGTTGATACCGTTCTAGGGTCTGTGGTTGAATTCTCAAAACACAAGTTTGCTTCAAATGTTGTTGAGAAATGTGTCATATATGGAAACGAAACTCAAAGAAATGCTATCCTTGACGAAGTCTTAGCTGAGAATGATATTGACGATGACAGTGTTGTCGATGATCGCTCCCCTCTAGGATTAATGATGAAAGATCAATTTGCTAACTATGTCGTTCAGAAGTTGGTCGATGTTTCCAAAGGTTCGAGAAAGAAAATATTGGTTAAAAAAATTAAACAATATTTAAGACAGATCTCAAAATCTTCTTACGGTAAGCATTTGGCTTCCATTGAAAAGCTGATTGTTTTATCGGAAACCGCAATTACTTCAGATGATGAAGAATAAGTATTATAGTTTTATTCTGCCTTGTCCATATTTTTGATTCGTTTTTTATTTTCCTTTAAATTGCTTTACTATTCCTATACACTAGTGTTTTTAATGTTGGCGAAGTTACCTCTCAGACCACATAATGATCTTTTCATATCCTGTCTATACATCTATTGAATTTTTTTGAATTTTTCCCTACCATTTTTGCTTGAGAAGAACTCGGAAAGGTTTCGTTTTATTATCTTATAAGTTTGCACTATATTTTTATGGTAGCATTACAAATTTCAATTGAATTTATGTTATAGAGTTGAGCTGGGCTAATCTTATATATTATCCATCAAATAGTGAGTTCAAGTGACCTTGTACATTTCTAAATGTTTTCTTAGCAGTGTAGTCAACACCAAGTTTGCAGTGTTAGGCATCTCATATAACTAAAGGCAATCTTCGTCATATAGGTACAAAATATGATAAACGTCGTGTATACTATATACTATCTGGTGAAAGACGTGAACTCCATATTTGTGAAGACTTCATTATCGTCATCCTGCAAGAAATCATATTGATTGTTTTTCAATCTTTTGATGCTGTTATTTCTAGACACTCCAGAATTCTCATTGCCGAATGTATTCGACAACTGATCCAAAAATGACTGTCCCGTACTAGACTGCTGTGAATTCTCAGTGGCATTCTTCTCTTGTTTCTTTTTCTTTAGCTTGTTGTATGCCTCGATGGACTTTTCCTTGATGTTGTTGATCTGGTTCATTCTAAAGCTCCCATTGGATGATGATTCACCATTTGAATGCCAGACTTGGGCAAACTGATCAGCAACAATGGCTAGAGTTCTGACAAATGTTGGCAAGTTTTTTTTGGAAATGATTTTGAAGTGGCATGTGGCAAAAAGAGCTGGAACACCAGACCGCCTATGAATCTTAACTTTGTATCTTTCACTGTGTTGAAATCCATTTTTGAAAGATTTGCTATGTGGTTCAATAACAATGTTCAGAAAATTGAACTGACTTTTAATTATGTTGAAATCAAATGGATGGCCTGACTCATCAAAGAAAATATTGACATAATTGTTACCAACATGTCTCTTCTTTGCAGAAAAGTTGAGGTCTTCATCTTGATTGGGCATTAGTGTCGTAGTATGATAAATCATCTGCAGAATCTTATCATTCCAAGCGTAGGCGTACTCTCCATCGGCATCGTTATTTGTATCCAAACCTCCAACGTAAAAACTTTTACAATTTTTCAATTTGATTCTCCGACCAAACTCTGATAAAAATTCGTCAAATGCAACAGAACCCTCTGTATTACTAAAAATCTCTGCCTCAGTTGTTTGATTTGGTCCAACGTATAACAGTCCAACTTTATGATACTCAACAACTGGAATTCTATCAAAATTGTTGATAGACCTATCAATGGATAAATCGTCTGAAGGAACTGGAATTGGTTTAGAAGAAGTTCCATGCGTGTCAACTTGAAACAGTAGCTGAAGTAGAATATAGTTCTCTGTAAATAGATCGTCTTCATCTTTTGAGTGAAGTTGATTCGTGTAAAGAGGAATCATTGATTCATCTGGAGTAATCCTGAAAACAGTAGTTGCAGATGGTCTCCGTACTGTAACAATGGATTCACCGGTTTCAGCATGTGTGTCAATTGCTAATAGACTCCATCCGTGAATCCATTTTGAAGAAAGTATCGGTGCCTCTGGTGGGAACTGCTGAGGGCTTATGGGTCCAAAACTGAGTTCAAGGTTGGAATATGTGAATCTTGAAATTAGATCCAGGAAAGCGATATTCTGATTACTTAAACTCGAGTCAGAATTAGCTTCAGAGAGAATCAGATTTTTCATAATAAAAGAAGTTAATTGCCTGCGGTCATTAATCTTCATATTCAAATACCAATTAGCAATCACATCATAGGAAAGTGATAATAAATAAATCGAAATAAGTGGGGTTATCTCCACTGAGGTTGTTGACGGCAATTTTTCCGCCTCGAGCTCTTCTCCGTGTGCTAAAATACCTTGATGCTGATTATCCTTCAGTTTCCTGATATCATGAGCACACTGTATTAGTTTGAATGTTATTCCAAAAGCTCTTTTAAATTCGTCAACAGTGAAATTTGAAGTCAAGTTCGGAATATATGACAAAGAGAGTAGAAACTCCAATATGTGAGCACTTGCAAAGGCACTAGAGATTCGAATCTGTAATTTTGTCAATATAACTGACAAGTATTTTTTTATAGACAATGGAATTTCGTAGCAGCAGACAGTTAATATATGCACGCAGGGGATTGCAGTTTTCTCCCAAGATGATAGCCCAAATATCAAAGAACTGATTATTTGATCCTCCTCTTGCTTGGAGAAAAACTCATGATAAGCAACCAACGGAGTGAGATTTCGGAGTATAGCAACTTGCAAATTCTGCTTTGTAATGTTTTCAGGGATCCTCAGATGAGTTGGCAATTTTAAAGAAAGTTGCTCACAAAGAAGTGTTCTCAATGAACAAATACCTGGAGCGGAATTTTGGAATAATTTAATATTGGATAGCTGGGGGCAAATATGAGCCCAAATGAAAGAGTAAATTTCCCAATGAGGGCAACCCTCCAAGATCTCAATGACGATGTTCAACCATTGGTCAATGTTGATAGTCGGTTTTGAAGGTGACTCATTCGTATGCGCATTATGGAATGAGATCACTTCGGAAGGTTTGTTCAAAACTTCATCTGGGATGTATTCGATATCTTCAGGATATGTCCATTTCTCATTTTCTTGAGGATCCGAACTTCCTGGCTTAACTTCGCCGGCTTTCCTCACTATCAAATTCCTTTCGAAGGCCGCAGACAACCCATCCATATCTGTAGGGTTGGTTATATATAATTGATCTTCAGTGGATTGTCTGATTCTGACGAGGAATCTAGAAGTAATAAGTAACAAGTCCACATTTTTGTTAGACAATCCTGTCTGTGCAATTCTGATTAACAAGTCGTAGTTGAAGACCGCCTTCTCACCGTCTAGGAGCAAAGTTTTTGCGGAAACTCTAACCATGGATTTTGTTACTAGGTTTGCCGTCTCCTTAGAGAATTGCCTTCTTGCGGGTTTCGACCTATGATCAATTGAACCCAGTGCAACTAAGCTGGATCTTCTCTCTCTTCTCTCGGCAATTAAGCTGGGAACAACAAAAGTATTAATAGTAAACTTGTAAAGTTCAAACTTAACAGTCACTAATATATCGGCCAAATATCCCGCAAGATCTTTTAGAATCTCCTTATCCTCTTCGATATCTAGATTTTGAAAAATGGCATTCAGCAATGGAACGAGAGCATCAAAATCAGATCTGAAGATGTTCAGGCTCGAATCGAATGTATTCATGAGTAGTTTCAAGGCAACAATTCTCACATCGATATCTTTGGAATTATCCAAATAAAAAGTGTTTGAAATCAATGTCATGTTCTCTTTCCAGGAAGGATGTAAAGGCGAACAAAGATTATGAGATTGAAAATAACTCAATACAAACATCGAGTTTCGCTTAGTTAAAGCACCATCTGAGTAAATAAAAAATCTTGCTAGACTCTCTACTCTACCAGGATATGTCGAGCTGTCAACCAACATCTGAAGTCTGTTGAGAACAGACCTGAAAGTCTGAAGTTTCTCCTCAGTGTCTAATTTCTGATCATAACAATGGCGAAGAAGCTGAATAACTGGCACGGGTTCAGACTTCCAATATTGTTCCCCTAACTGACTAATAACTATATCATTCAAAAGGGTATCTTTTATAAATTTCAAAACGCTCACAATCAAAATATCTTTTTTGCCTCCTATGCATGAGTCTAGTGAATGTAGCAATTCATTCATGTCAATTTGTGAAACGTGTGAAGGTAGAATCGAACTCATTATTTGGATGGCACCAACAACGCTATTTGTGTTGTTATCGTTATGTTTTATCACGTTATTCAAGACTTTGAAAGTACCAGAAATATTTGTCATATTCATGAGGGTATTAGTGACTTCAGATGCCAGATCAAAAAATCTCAAATTTAAGACTGCAGCACCACATAGCACACATAGGGTTTCATATAGCAACTCATCTGGAATTGTTTTATAGTTAATGATGGCATTGATAAACTGAATACATTGCTCGAGTACCTCTGAATCAGATGTTTTCAGTGAAAGCCGTATCACTAGAACCAAGATATCTTTAGTTTCTATTTTATCTTGATTCTCGTCGTATCTATCGTTGAAAAGACCGTACTTTGTACAGTTGATAAGAAATTTCATCAAATCTAACACGTTTTTATTCTTGGATAACTCACTAGCAGACAGGGCGTTGAAAAACATTTGTAATAGTAGCTTTTTGAAATTCTCTTGGTATAGATGAACAAACGTTCCGTTCTCCGTGAGCATTTCGTAAAGCTTCAAGAACAAGTCAAATTCGCTATCCACCTTCACTTTTGTGAAATGGCAATTGTGTATAGCATCCTTATAATATGCACTCTGAGATTCTGCATCATTTTTGTCAAGCTCGACGCACTTGATCAACAAGTGAAGAGCAATCCTTCTGATTGAGTGCTGAACGTTTGGGGAGATCAAGTCTTTTGCACAATACCAGATATCAGGTATGGATGAAAGGTTGTATTCATACAAGTTCCTGGTGATTATCTCGACGGCATTTGCTCTTGAAGAGAGCGATCCAGACCTCACTTTGTTGAAAAGGTCCTGCTGTTCTGGGTCTGTAGATATAGAGCTGACATCGATTTTGTTGCGGTCGCCATTGCTAGGTTTAAATGTGCTTGCAAGTGAGTTCAAAAATCCCTGTCGAAAGGTCTTCTCATCATAAGACGACATCAGTCTGTATAGCTTCACTCAAAGTTCAAAAAGTGCTAATGCTTTGAGAGATTTCAGTGGAGCCCTCTTGATCGTATTTCTTCACTATGAGAGAAAGCAAATTTTATTAGATAAGCTGCAAGGCTATCCCGATCAATATAAATAGTTTCAAACAGCGGTGATGCCTCTCTTCCACAAGGTCATAATACGCATCGTATTGCGCCAGTTATTTCGAGCGACTATTGGTGTCTAACGTATACGCTGAAGCTCATGCTTCAATTGCTACTGTCTAAACTCATAAAAAGGACGATTAGAGGCCACAACATGTACAGCTACAGCATATAACACAGTCTCTCAATCTGGCTGAAGAACATTGACAGCGACAAGTCCCTGTTAATCCCACTGATCTAGTAGAGGATATCGAAGTCACTGGCTGAAGATTGATATGAATAGCTAAAAAAGAAGATTGCAACACCTGAGTTTCGCGTATGGTCACCCACTACACTACTCGGTCAGGCTCTTAGCAGGTTAACTACAGTTGATCGGACGGGAAACGGTGCTTTCTGCTAGATATGGTCGCAACCGAAATGTACAAGAAAACCAACTGTTATGTTATTCTAGCCTCTATTGGGGAATTTTCATTGAATCTTTGTCTTCACTGCTGAGGGCAAGGCTGGCAGAAAATTAAAGAGAATCTGGCCAATAGCTTTAGGATATCCATGTTTCGCCTGGGGATCTACGATTTTATGTAATTTCCATTCCAACAATGGCAAATGGCCCAATTAGTCTGCAACACAGGGAAAAAAAGCGCACACCTTGAACCCTGAAAAAAGAGGTGTGTTCAAAGATTGTTAAAGAATTATCATTAGTTCACATCATTAGTAGTCTTCAGGTGTACAAAATGAAACTCGTCGACGTTACTCTCCTTCTTACGGCTCTCTTTGTCTCAGCAAATGCTGCTACTACTACAACCAACGACCCAGACTGGGTTACCTACACTAAAGTGGTTCCGGGCAAAGGTCTTATTACTGCCACCAGATATATTGGTACTTCCTCGCTGACTGGTCCTGAATACACTACTCGATATGTCACCATCAGCCGTGATGGTACAGCTGTTTACACCGAAACCATCATTGGCCGTCGTGACACCACTACCTTAACCAGCACTGATGCTCCAAAATTGATCAACCAAATTTGATATAATAGTGGTTTATGATATGATGAGATATTTCTATTCAATTGTAGAAGAGTACTCGTTACTGAAATTGCTATATAGTTAATGCCTCGATGCAGTACGCCTAAACATGGAAAAGTTTTTCATGGCTGAAGAACATATAGCCCTTGCGAGGTGCCATCTTACAATTACCCAGACTCTCGCAGAGGTGACATGTAATTCCCCAATAGACTCAAGCTGTTCTCATGGAGCTTTTACTGTCAATTGCAAATGGTTATAGCGACTTTGGAAATCTCTAGATTAGAGTAGGAAATTCCAGCGTTGTATGGAGACCATTTATATCCTTTAACTGCCGTTATAATAAGCTAAGAAAACACTTTCCTTAGTACAGAAATATCCAGATTAAAACTATATGATTCAACACAATTTCTAGATAACAGCGGTATTTCTTGCGGACAGTGGAGGACAATAAGCACGCATGACAGGATTGGCTCATCTACTAGATTGTAGAACCGTCTCGGCATTTCATTGTTTCAGAATGCTCAATGATGGTGTATCCAGATTGGCTAATCTGCACTTCTGTAAGCCAGCGTTGGCTTTTTCTCCATGTGCAAAGATTCCATAAACATGATACATGGCGTGACCATATCATTCAACTTCCTGGCACCGTTGAATGTCGAGCTCAGATTAACAACATTTGTGATAGCGGTGAACTGTACAATTAAGCCCAACTTACGAGGAGCCTCAGAAAACAAAAGCTGTGCTTTTGTTTCCTCTCTATTCCAGTAATGATCAATGGGCGACTTGGAGTCAGCAGTTGCGCTTCATAGATATATTAACTGGCTAAAAACTTTGAGAGAGAGGGAACCTTCTGAGTCTTGAGTTTGTTTGTTAGTGGAGTGGATTGTTGTGCCATTAAAAAAGCTAATATAGTGTGCTTCTTCAAGACTAAAAAATGGCATATGCAGCCGAAATGGTTCACATTATATTCACCAAAGCTGACACATCCAAACTCTAAATGTTGCTATCACAATATGGTATGGTTGATGTCATTGTAGGATGGGATACTTGTGCAATGTTCTATATAAGAATGAAATGTCTACTAGTTATCCGCTGTCAATTGCAATACGAAATATCGAGTTCTCATCAGGATGAAGTCTAAGAACGTTATAGCTGGATTTTTAAGAATTTTTCAGTTCATCCTAGCGATAGTTCTACTGGGTATTAATGGGAGACTACAAGTGAATACTAGCTCATTGTCTAATATATCAACCTTGCTGGAAACCACATTGAGTTCTGGCGATTTAGATTCGTTGGATCTTGACTCCTTCTGGAAAACGAATCCAGTTGCTCTTGGTACAAGCGCTTGGACTATCCTTACCCATGCAATCCTAACGTTTGTCCCGAAGTTGTTCGGTGGGAGAGACCAAAAAGCTGTCACCAATTCCAAGGGAGAAGTCTCAATTGCCACTGGCCAGAAGACATACCTCTTTTCTATCTCAATCAGCGAATTCGTCTCGTTATTGCTGTGGTTTACTACATGTGTCTATTTCACATCCAAGTTTGGTGATTGGAGCTGTTCTTCAACAACAGAATTGATATACCAGTACAACTTGACAAGCCCTGCACTCACTCAAGCCCTTAACGACTTTTGGGGTATAAGTCACATCAGCGCTAATGACACTGTTACCGATGACGTTGACGAATACCAATATGAGCTGAACCACCTTCTGGCAAACTATTTCAACATTACAGAGAACTCGGATCTAGCCGCCTTTAACATCAGCGCGATATCAAATAAGCAGGAGCTTCTCTTGAAACTATCACAAGACTGCCAAATTAAGAAGGCGAGTATAGGCCTGTCATACGTTGGGTTCTTCGCGTTCTTGGGCTCGACATGGTTAGTGAGTTTCACAGGGACAAAGTTTTATGAAAAGTATACAGCTGCTAAGAGCTCGCAAAAGACTGATTCAGAATCTCAAACCACAAATGGGTCTAACGAAAAAGGTGCTACTGCTTCAACATCGGCTAACAACAGTGCAACTAACACAGCTGCGTCTCGTACAGACGAGTCGACTGAAACAGCTGCGAAAGACAGCACGCCTGCAGCATCGGTTGCACCCGCGACTTCGTCTGCTAATGCGACTGCGACTGCGACTGCGACTGCGACTGCAACGACAATACAAACACAGACTCGAGCTGCTCTTGCAGCAGCGGTCGAGAAAGAGATAGGTCTCGTCTACTCATTTGCACAGCTCTTTCCTGATGTCGTAGACGACCTTTCAAAACTTGCTGTTTGAATAGGAGGGATTCAAAACCATTCTCCACATCTTACAAGCGTCGTCTACTCTGTCTCTCTCTCTCTCTCCCTCTCTCTCTCTCATCTCAAATCTGAATAGTCCTGTTTTGCCCATTTTACTTCCTAATAAGGAAGTCTATATAAATTTTTTATGCACTCCTCTCCAACTTGTACACTCTGAACCTCAAGAGCCCGTTCGCGGGCTGGGGATTATATACAACAGCTCAGACTCGACTGTTATCGTGAGCTCCACTACTGCATTTTCTGCAAGCTGGCTTGGTTATCATCAGTGAGCGCAATAAATCTACATTTCGAACCTCCTGTCTTTCTTCGTTTTCGAGAAATTTGACTGATTGGTTCCCTGGTTCACAACCTTGTCTTTAAGCGATTCCTGCTTTCGGTCAGCGTGGGGAGAAAGACACACACACACACACACACACACACACATAGAATCAGAATCAGAATCAGAATCAGAGAGCTAATGCAACGTCGTTGCTCAACCAAAGGAAAGAAAAGGAATACGGGAGGACTCAGATCCCCAACGAGAGCAGACATTTTCTTTTAGAAATCTCTTGCGAGCACTAATATATACTGCTGGAGGATCCCATCCCGCTCATAAGAGGTTGTATTGTCGTAGCTCCCCAGTTTCTCTGTCTTATTTTAGCCGGGCTTTTTTTTTTTTTTTCCTAGCCTTCCCCAGCAAAAAGAAAGGAAAAAAAAATAACAAATTTCATCAACAGAAACCAGCCAAGCCAAGCCGAACCAAACCACCTTGTACACAGGTGACACACCTTCATAGCGAGCTCATTATTGCTTCTGTTCATAAAACCCATAATGGAGGGACAGGAGAAGGCAAAGCAGAAAACTCCAAAGAAAATACAGATCAAGGACCCTGATAAGCCAGAGCTTCCAAGGCCTTACAAATGCCCCATCTGTGAGAAGGCGTTCCACAGGCTAGAACATCAGACGCGGCATATTAGAACACACACTGGTGAGAAACCGCACTCCTGCACGTTTCCAGGCTGCTTCAAAAAGTTTTCAAGGTCGGACGAGCTCACTAGACATTCAAGAATTCATAACAATCCTAATCCAAGAAGAAGGAACTATAACCTGAAGAAGAAGAAATCTGAAAAGGACTTCAAGCAAGATGACTTTAATGACGAAACTGTACACTCCGAACATCACACTAATAACGTATTGAGTAACGAGCCTCATGCCAACAACGCTAACTATGATGAAGGCTTGAACGAAAGCCACAATGACTCCGATGCTACGAATGGATTGAAAATCGATATAGATGGTAGTCAAGAGAGCAGTGCTGCACACACGTTATCTTTATCGAACTCACTTCCGAAATCAGTCCAGTTCAATATCCAGCCTCCAGTTAAAAGCAACAATGGGTCGTTCGACATCAACATACTGGCAAAAGCCGCTGCACTAGAGTTGGAGAGGGAGCAAAAAATTCAATCGGTGAAATCTCTACCATCTTTGACTTCATACTTCAGTCCAGCCTCTGTGCAGACTTCACAAATGAGCCACATCTCCTCTTTATCTTCTTCGCCCCATCACACTCCGTTTAATACTCCTCATTCCATCAAATCTGAATCGTTGGCAACATCACCATCACACTCATCAACACACCTTCACCATCCTCATTCATTAAATGCTCTTTCATCTGTGCAGAGAATGACCCGTTTGAGAGTGAGTTCTCCTGCCGGGAATGAGTCATTCCTCGACAAATCCAAATCAAATGTTTCCCTTTCATCACTTAACGACAATCTAGAGAATGATTACTTCTACAACCGCGATCGCTTCAAGAAATCGAGGCCAAACTCACCATCATTGCCAACCTCCCCAGTCCTAAACTCCAACTCGAAATTCTCCTCGTTGCCAACTTCAAGCAATAATTCTTACACGAACCTACACAGCGCGCTTCACCATTCCTTGGGGATGACCAGCATAAATTCCACGCCAACTTCGCTGGGGCAGCGACTTGGACTGAGCCTTGGTAAAACACCGGAGGTCACACCTTTGCAAACACCATCAGTCTCGCCAAAATTGAACCCTCAGAAAGGTGATGAATTACCGCCCTTGAGAAGCTTGAGTCTCAATTTCCCTAATGATGATTACAATAATGGACTAAACGTTATTACAAGAAATGGATATATTCAACACCAAAACCATCAGTCAGGTCAACAGGAATAAAATTTATGAATAGCATGAAATTAAGGTTAATTATAGAATAAGTAAATGCCATTCCGTTGTATATCTATAGGAAGCAATTAAATGATTTTTTTTTTTTTAATGATCAGTGCGTACGACTTTATGAGATATGAGGCTGGTTGTTAATTCAAAATGCCCCGCAATTCCCAAAAACCGAATGGAGCAAAACAAAAAGAGATCTACCGTAAATACTGTTGCTACATTCCTTTGATTATCATGTTTAATTCCTAAAGGTTAAGCATTTTATATGGCCAATGAAATGACACATCTAACTTACAATTCTTTTCCAATAACCATAACCAGGATCAACTTTGGACTTTCTACTCATCTGATCACATGTTTCTATTGAAGTGACAAAAGCCAGGTTTGCTATAAGAATGGAATTAGACAAGTACAATGGATTATGCTGCTACATACTCGTTCTTATTCTCGGTTAGCTCTTTGTTCATCGTACAACAGAAAAGGGTCTTGAGTCCCGAAAAGAGACAGTGAGACAAAACTTTGGAATCATTTTGGTAACTTCTATTGATAACCTTCGAAGAACCCAGGGGTGCCTATCAGTATGTCTAACTGAACTGCAACATCCACGCATCTTCACTTTGGTACTTTGAGCATCGAGCACCAGATTCATTTCGTACACCATCTTGATAAGCCCAACATCTGGACTTGAAAGTGAGATGCTGACTCTAGGCTTAGGACCGCATACCAGATGAAAATTAGAAGTGTTCTGAAAAAGCACTTAACAAATTCAGACTTCTAAGTCAACTGAGTCACACCAAGCCGACAACAGAACTAGATATTCGAGATGTCGTATACAGAGTTCGATCCTCAGAGGGAATTATGCACCACCATTATACGATGCCCTTATGAAAAGTGCCACGCCAGAATCATTAAACCATCTTCTGATCAGGTCCCTATAAAACTAAATAGCTCCATAGAGTATCTAAGCATAAGTAAAGACAGTAATCCAAACTTGACCAATCATTTCATTAAAATTGAAGATGTCTGGGATTTTGATAACATTGGTGTTTCTAAAGAGCTTGGTTCGAAAGACACCGCAGCGGACGAGATCAATCCTGAAAGGCTGATTATCTGCTCCGAATGTGACAGAGGCCCTTTGGGAATTGCGAGTTTTGAAACAGAAGAGGATAAAGCCACTGGTGACTACAAAAAACTGAAATATTACCTGCATTTGAACAGCGTTCTGTATCAGGATGTTTAGTGTGGGAGACAATCTGTGTGAAGTGATTTGAAGGGAATGCTGCACGCGATCTTCCGCACTCAAACTCATGCTGCAAGCCCCACCACACCCGGCCCTCCTACCCAAAACAACCGCAATCCTTCACACAGCATATTTATGTACGTTGTGCGAATACACACTCATCACACCGAATTCCCAAATCAATTCAAAGTCGCTACGAAACTGAATGCTCCTACCACTCTTCAACAGCAGGGAAGAGCTTTTCAAGAGCTCGTATACCTTTTAGATTATATAATCATTTATCTGTATTTTTGCATGTGATCAAGTGCATCAACCGCAATTCTCGAAAGTTAATTTTCTGATACAGATATATATATATATATATGAAGAACAAAGATTGTAGTAGTTTAAGCTTGTGAGCCGAAGATTGAAGGGCTGATTTGTGAGAGAAAACATGTCCACTGTTGATAAGAGGCATAGACAGAGATCTCGGTCCCGTTCGAGAACAAGGCACAGACCTTCGCTTGGATCGAAGAGAAACAGTGCTAAATCCATCATCACTATCAAAAGTGAAGAGGATCTGCCACCGGATTCCCATGGTTCCAGTGAATTTGATGATCTTGAAGTGCCATCAATAAATGCAACTTTAGACCACACGTTGCCTGTGGACTACTTCAAACAGGACCTGCTTTCGATTCTTCAACAGTTGAGAATTCCTAAATGGCACAGGTTGCCCTCCAATGTGTCAGATGATATTAGAGTTAAAAGAATATCAGGCGCTTTGACCAATGCAATCTATAAAGTTGAACCTCCTTCACTTGTAATCTTGAAGAGTTTGAACTTACATTCGCATCTATTCCCGTCGCTACTACTAAGGATATATGGTCCTAATGTTGAATCACTAATTGATAGAGATTATGAACTGAGAATTCTAGCAAGGTTATCCAAACAAAACATTGGTCCAAGGTTGTTTGGATGCTTCAATAATGGAAGGGTTGAACAGTTTTTGGATAACGCTATCACTTTAACTAGAGAAGATATAAGAGATAAGAAAACAAGTGCTCGAATTGCTAGAAGAATGAGAGAATTGCATGATGGTATCAAGCTTTCGAGATCGGAAAGAAACGATGGACCTATAGCATGGAAGAATATTGACAAATGGCTTCAGCTTATTGACGATATGTTAACGACCGGTGTATGGACCTTAAATGAGAGAGAGATATTCAATACTGATTTCAAAACTTTCAAGAAATATGTGCTTATTTATAAAGATTGGTTGTTTCAAAAGTATAGAAACCTAGAATCTTTGAAGAATTTGTTGGTTTTTTGTCATAACGATGCTCAATACGGCAATTTGTTATTCACATCACCAAGGCTACCTCTAAAAAGCTCATCAGAAACTTCGGCTAGCACTACATCACTATTGTCGAATTTTTCCAATCTTTCTTTGGAAGACTTGTCTGAGATCAAACCATCGAAACAAGAGAAAAAACAGGATCAAAATTTAGTTGTTATTGATTTTGAATACTCTGGTCCAAATGTTCGCGGTTATGATTTAGCCAATCACTTTTGTGAATGGATGCACAATTACCATGATCCTAAATTTTCATATGCTGTAACTGAATCCAGATATCCAAATCTTGAAGAACAGCTCAATTTGATATATTCATACATCTTGTTCAACAATCCAGAACAAGATGTTACTAAGCTTGAAAAAGAGGCGAAGTCATTATTCAACGAGTGTATCTATTGGAGACCCTGTGTTAATCTCAGATGGGCACTTTGGGGAATTATCCAGAACGGCGAAAATGAAGTGCAGGCGGACGACATTGTTGAATTGGGTCCATATGGTGAGCAATATAAGATTGTTCGAGAAAGCACTGGAACCGCTATTGTTGACGATGACGATGATGAAGACGATGAGCAAAATGAGGACATCGATGGACCTAATGGCAGTAATGTTGATAGTTTTGAAAACCTCAAATATTCGAGAGACAAGATTGATGTATTTTGGGGAGATTTACTGCACTTGGGTTTAGTTAAAAAAGAAGTTTTGGATAAACCAGAAACCGTCAAACATGTAATTACGAAGTTGTTTGATGAAGATATTTAAAAAAGAGCGATTCGAGACTCTATAGGCTCGAGTTTTCTCAAATTCTATAATACATATTACTTGCATTCTTTTGGGAGAAGAAAATACTAGGTCATCGTATATGAATAACTTTATATGATCGTGAATAAATAAGGTTATGAAATTGGAAATCTTATGAATTGATATCAACTAGTGTAGAAAGTTTGACGCAAAAAGAATAAAGAGTGGGATACAAAACAGTGACAAAAAAAATTGTATCGCGTCAATTCAATAACATTTTTCTTGGGTCTTCGATGTATTCTTTGACGGTCTTCAAAAATGTTACAGCTTCTCTACCATCCACCATTCTATGGTCATAAGTGAGTGCCAAATACATCATTGGTCTACTGACAATAGCGCCGTTAACAGTGACTGGTCTTTCCTTAACACCATGTAATCCAAGAACTGCGGTTTGAGGAGTATTGATGATCGGAGTACCGTACAAAGAGCCGAAAACACCACCATTAGAAATTGTGAAAGTACCGCCGGTCATATCTTCTATAGTGAGCTTACCGTCTCTAGCTTTTTTACCTAGAGCCAAAATCTCTTTTTCGATCTCTAAGACGGATAAAGATTCTGCGTTACGAACAACTGGTGTGACCAAACCTTTTGGTGTAGCAACTGCAATTGAGATATCCGTATAGTCTCTGTAGACCAATTCCTGGTTTTCAATAGCACCATTCACTGCAGGTATGTCTTTCATAGCGAGGGTACAAGCCTTTGAGAATAGACCCATGAAGCCGAATTTAACACCTTTTGACTTGATGATTTCATCCTTGTATAGCTTACGCAATTCCAGGACAGAAGACATATCAACCTCATTGAAAGTTGTCAAGAAAGCAGCAGTGTTTTGAGACTCCTTTAATCTTTCTGCAATTCTTTGACGCATGCGGTTCATTTTGATTCTAGTTTCACCTCTTGAAAATGACGTGAATGTTTCAGCTGAAGCGCTTGCAGATGATGCTGATTTAGGCTTTGGCGCTGGGGCTGGCTTTGGCTTAGGAGTCTCCTTTGGAGCTTCTTTAGCAGCAGGGGTTGGAGCAGGGGCAGGGGTTGGAACCTCTTCCTTCTTCGAGGCTGCTTCTTCTTTCTTAGGTTCAGCTTCCTCTTCCTTCTTTGGCTCTTCCTTTGGTGCTTCTTCTGGAGGGGCGGCACCTTCCTTAGGAGCATCACCCTTCTCGATCTTCAAAAGATCCTGTCCAACTTCAACAGTATCTTCAGGATTTTTCAAAAACTCGGTGATGGTACCAGAAAAAGGCGCATTAACCTCAACATCAATCTTATCGGTCTCAATAGTGGCAACAGTTTCATCCTGTTTGACAAAATCACCAACTTTTTTGGTGAATTCTTTCAAAGTACCTTCAGTGATCGATTCAGCCATATCTGGAACTTTGACCACCGTCGAATTGAAACGTACAAACTTACAGTTGTTCAAACGTAGCTGAGTACCATCGATTGTTCTCGATGCAAGTGAAGGCGACCATGATGACGGTGACCATGAGAACCCGCGTTTGGCTTTGGTGGCCAGCGAATAATTTCTATATTGTTCGCCACTGAGACTGTTTAAGCGTGAGCTTAGACACTCTACCTGGGCGGTTTTCAACATGCTCTTTCTGAGCACATTCATGTTTCTGGAAGAACACAACATGGCTATTTTCAGTACAGCTTTGCTATGACTCTTTTTTTTTTATTATTATTTGGTAGTAGAATACCAGCAAGATCCCAATACAAATCCGAAGTGTGAATAGACTGAAGGTCTTATTTCTTGTCTATAAGGGAAGAGCGCGGCGTTATCGTTATTTGAAATGCTCTTGTATTTGGTATTGAGTCCAAGCAGATGGGCAAGTTAGGTTTCCGTGATTTCGATTCCTTTTAATACTACTGCTACATGAGCGGGATCCAATATGGTGATAGGTGAATTCCCGGGGTAGAGACGCTATAGTAAGCGAACAATTCCGAGGGCCCGTACTAAGGCTAAAAGTGGTTAGAAGTAATTGCTTGGTGATGATGAGTTACAGCTCAGTTTTGCTGAGAGACGGAATTGCTAGGAAAAGTTCGAATCACTGGAGCTACAAGGGCCATCAGGAACACGAGATACAATCGTCCCAAGACTGTTCAACATATTCAATTTGAGCTCTGCTAATGCTGTTCAAGACCCTCTCTGCAACTAGACTTCCGACTTCAAAACGGCGCCGACCTTTTCCTCTCTTTCTGAACTTCTCTAATTGGACTAACGGATTATGTAATAATTGACATCAGTTCTGGCTGTACCAATTGCTTACGTACTCTTTTTTTTTTTTTTTTTTTTTTTCGTGGTTTTTTCGTTTTTCTAAGTAGGTTGATGATAATAGGCAGTTTGAGATCTGTGAAGAGCCCGATGCTGGGAATGAACTGGCTCTTGGTTGTTCCGGGAATCGTATGAAATCTTCAGACTCTGTGGACACTCACCTGAATAAGAGAAGGAAGAAAGAACTTCCACCGATCCCGGATGACATACTAATCAAATACAACAAACCACCAAAAGTTTACGACACGGCTAAGCACAGCGAACAACAACTAGAGATGCAGAGATATATCTCAGCATACGCAGCTCTATTTCCACGACTACGAACCTCTCAGTACCAACACCTTGATAGGCTTTTGAAAGAAGTGAACCTGGCATTCAAGTATCACTTCAAGAATGCAGTTCCAGTCGAGTCGAGCTACCGGAATAAATTATTGTTCACAGAGAAACTGCACGTTTCCTTATTTGACGGGACAGTCATGAGCACTAAACAGAATGAGCTGTTCTACCGTATTCTGAAAAGAGAGCTGTCAAAGTTCAAGTACAATCACGAACAACAAAACAACTTGATTAGATTTGACACACTCAGATTATATCCGAACTACGGGAAAAACATCGCCTTTGTGGTACTGGGCCTTGATGATGCTAGTAAAGAGAAAATAGTGCCCATAAGAAGAGCTATAGACAGAGCAGTTGAAGAGGCCACTGATGGTAAGCCTTTGAATGACCTTGGTATTCGGTGTGACACGTCTCCAGAATCTGCCCACATGACGTTCGGTCTGCTCAGTCAAAGTGCTTTAGTTGATCCAAAAAACTCCAAGCAGCTACAAGAGCTGAGTGAAGTGCTCAACAAGAATCTAGTAATCGATGAGGAAATCGCTGTGATTAAATTCGATTCAGTAACTGTAAATCTCTTCACCGATCAGCAAAAGGGCAGGCTTCAAACAATAACCATCGGCAACTTTAACGAATATATGTAATTTTATAGAAATCTAGAACTTCCTACGTGCTTAAGCTTACTCACCTCCCTTCAAACACGCACACTGATAGCTGAGTCTGGCTTCCCATGTAGAGCCTCTCGAACTATTTGTTTATTCTTGCTAATTACAATTCCTAAATTGGTAAGATACTAGCACGTGATTTCCAAGTTGTTATTTACAATTTACCAAAAGAGGAAACAGATGAGCTTGAAGGTATGCAATCTCTCATTAGTTCCCATCCTAAGCACAGAGCTCAGGATGAGTTTCAAAGAATCACCATGGAGACTGTTGCAACACTTTCAAGAACTTTTTACCCTTTTATCAAATCGTGGGATAAATTCTCAAAACAGAAGACACAGACTTCAAGAACTTTCATAGGTCAGTACTGAGTAGATCAAATCAACTTACTTCAGCTTCTATAAGAAACCATTCTCCAACCGAACAGTTTGTCTATTCTTGAAAAGAAAGCAAACGGAATCAAAATTTCACAAGGGCTAAGAGAGAATACAAAACTCAATACTTGAGGGAATTCACAATCACCCTTTGCTGGTGACGAGTTAATAGATATTCGGAATCTTACGAAGCAGGGCCCACCAGAAACCCACGAAATAACCTATAGCTCAAACACAAAGGCTTCAAATCTTAAAATATAATGAATTCAGCAGCTTTTGATAACCCTTGGATGACAGCACCAGACCCGATAGAGAACAAAAATTCTCCATACTTCTCTGACTTCACTCAGATCAAAGAGGATCAGTCTCTTCCAAGTAGTAAAGAGTTTGAACCGTACTACCAAGCTTACAGTGATGATATGGATGACTTTCTAACACAAACGTTAGAGTCTCTCCAAGAGCTGGATATTCCAATAGGGGAGCAACAACAAAAAAACAGTGAACACAAGGGACACCGTCCAACTGCCTCAAATATTTATAGCAATATGATGAAAGGTCATAAAAAGAAACCAAGCGGGACGGCAATATTTGGTTTCATGGGTCACAACAAAACATTGTCAATTCCTGGATTGAGCCCTCAAATCAAAAAATCGTTTGAAGCAAAAAACAATACCACCTTCAGCGTTTCACCTTCGCAGTTAGAAAAACAGCAGTATACTTCTCTGAAAGACCCGAACTCATTACAATTTCACCAAGACCAGCAATTGCAAATACCACTGTCTCAACCTCCACAGCTCCAGCACCAATACCAACCTCAACGTGAGCCAATTCTGTTTCAGCAGCAACAGTATATACAGCCTACTCTTCCTCAACACTCAGTGGAACCGCATTATCAAGCTCAAAATCCAATATCTTTAAGGCCATCAGCCCCAGTTATATCAAAGCCTATATTGTACACCATGTCTACACAAAGCTCACCAACAAAAGCAGAGAAATCAAATGACGATTACATTATAACAAATGAAGAGCCCAAGAAATATAAGTTTCCTCCAGAACCTGGAGAAAAGGAACAGAAAACTGTAACTGTACCGATCGAATATTTACAAAAACTGACAAGGTATATCAAAAATCACGAAACAGAGGAGGTGAAACATTTACTTGGTGCTGATTTCGAAAATTTCAACAATGAACATTTGGAAAAATCACTCGTAAGTAATGGTAACCAATCACCAGCTCCAACAGATATATCACCACTGTTAAGGGATATAGAATGCACAAGCTCAGCTACTACTGAAGTGAATTCTCCAGCTGATTCCCCTTTATCTGCAGAACCACATATCTCGCAGGTACAAGTGCAATCACAAGTGCAAGTACAACCACAGTCACAGTCTTTCAACCAGAACAATATGCATCATCCACATGGCGATATTTCTTCATGTTTGAAGATACAATTTGAAAATAATTCTAAAAAGGATTTTGAGTCGTATTCATCCTCAAACTCTGAATTCTCTGAAGTTCCAAAAACACCATCGCCAATTCTTAGATCACAAGCACAATTCCCAGCAACAGAGACTCATGAATCCAAGTCACTGAACTGGACTCCAGTTATTGTTGGTAATAAAACCTCTCCTATGAAGAAGAAAACACAAGATAAAGTATCGACACTACCACCTGGCGAAATTGATATGTTCATCATTGGCCCAAGAGAAGACAAAACATACATCTGTAACTACGATGGTTGTGGGAAACTCTTCACAAGAAGGTATAACGCAAGATCGCATGTTCAAACCCATCTATGTGATAGACCGTACATCTGTCCACATCAAGGCTGCCATAAAGCATTTGTTAGACATCACGATTTGACGAGGCATACCAAAATTCATGAGGAGTTTTTGTACAGTTGCCCTTGTGGCAAGCGATTTTCAAGACAGGATGCTCTATATCGTCATAGAATCAGAAAAATCTGCTCTGGTGGTATAAATGAAGAGGATTACAAAGGAGCTACACCACACAATAGCACCAACAGTAGTCCAATCAAAAAGAGCACCAAGAAGAAACCCATAAAAATTCTGAATGACTCTGTCGCTAAAAGACTTGAATTCGATCTGATGAGATCACAGCATCAAAATCGCCCAAAGTCTTCAAATCAGAGCCCAATAAATATAGATGACATCAAGGAAAAAGTTGATCTTAACTCGTTGAATCTTAAACAAATTAACAGCAGCTATAACATAAGCAGGTCCAATTCGATGTCACCTGTACCTGATGATGATTTTCTGAGTGGACTGAGCTTCGGGTTCTCAAATGAATACCAACACTGAAAAAATGGCTATGTCGTAGAAAGACTGTTTTGATGATATTTATGTGTTCTGAATTTTTGTTTTTTGTTTTTAGTGTGGTCTATGTTTTTTCTGAATAATGTTCCAAGAAAAAGAAAGACATTGAATCACCTTTTGAGATTTCGTTATATAGTTAGTTGGATATTGAAATACTATGTCAAGTTTATTGTTTTATCTGACTTTTTAATACTGCCGCAGCTGCAGCGCTTCTTTTTTTTGCTGCGCGTAACGGCATCTATTATGAAAGAAGCGGGGCCTGCAGCGTAGAGTGTGGAGCGTGAGAAGGATGGCATATAAAGAAGGAGAACTGCTTGTATAGTTCATATGTAACTACTAACTTCGAAACTCTATTAATAAACGGGTTTTAACAATTCGATATGGATCCAGTCGTTGACTCAGAGCATGATATCGGTGATGTCAGAAACGAAATCAATGTAAAAAATTTAGAGAGACTCTGTAACATGAAGAACTTGCCCTTTGGTGTTGTACTCGGGCCAGGTGTTGATTGGTGCCCATTTGAAAGCCCCTTTACAGTTAAACAGTTTAACTTTGGCCAATCGAATCCAACCTATCTTATCATAGACTCTAACGGCACGAAAGCTGTGCTGAGGAAAAAGCCATCGTCTAATAGCAAGCTAGTTTCCAAAACTGCACATGCTGTCGAGCGTGAATTTTATATTCTATCCGCTTTAAATAGCATCAACTTGTCAAAGGAAGGAAAGCAGAAACTCCCAGTTGCATCTGTGTATTTTCTGTGTGAGGATGAGGCTCACTTGGGTGCAGTATTTTACATGATGCAGTTTGTGAAAGGCCGCATATTTCATGACCCATCCTTCAGCAGTGTTCAACGGAAGCAAGAGCGTTCTCAATTATGGAGATCTGTTGTTAGGGTTGCTTCGCAGATTCATTCCACACCTGCTGATCAACTTTTTGATAAACTTCCGCAACAGTATTTTCACAAACCTTTGAAAAAACCTAGATCGAGTTTCTTTCAAAGACAGGTTCGAACATTAGGCAAAATCCAACAGTCTCAGGCAAAAACTGTAGAGGAAATTCCTCATTTCCAGAAGATAGCTGAATGGTTATACGAAGAATCACCAGATGATCCAGAAATACCGACTTTAATTCATGGTGATTTCAAAATTGATAATTTGGTGTTTGATTTAAAGGAACCAAAAGTTGTGGCAGTTCTAGACTGGGAACTATGCACAAATGGTCATCCTCTCTTTGATTTAGCAAACCTTTTGCAACCGTTCATTTTTCCTCCCAAGATGAACGAAATATTTTCAAAGTTTGCAATCGAGCCAAGCAAAGAGCATATTAACAAGATACTTGATCTATATACTTATATCAATAACCCAAAATGGAACGCCCAGAAGTTATGGAAAGTTGGTACAGTCTTCGGACTTTTTCGAATATCTGTCATCTCGCAGGGAATCGCTCAGAGGGTTGTTGAAGGTATTGCAAGTAGCGCCGAAGCAAAGCAAGTTGGGTCACTATATCCATATGTCGGCGATCTTGCTTACAATATGATTCGTTCAGAAACCAAGTTATGAGAGACAGGTTTTCTATAAACTCATATATTTATCAATGTATCATTTGATACTCATTTATCAATATAATTACCTTGTTTACATAGGTTATAGAACATGCTCTCTTGATTTTCTAGAAGTTTTTCGGGGGAATCGAACTCTTTAATTTTACCTTTATCTAAAACAACGATTCTGTCGTTATCCATCACCGTATCAATTCTATGAGCAATCGTCAAAATTGTACGATCCTTGAATTCTTTTCTTATAGTCTGCTGGACGATTCTATCAGTCTCAACGTCCACCGAAGAGGTAGCCTCATCAAGAATCAAAACTTTTGATGGATTCAACAAAGCTCTGGCTAGACACAATAATTGCCTCTGTCCAACACTAAGATTTGAACCGCCTTCTGCTAATTTTGAGTCTAGACCTAAGTTTTCGACTTCTCCACCATCGGCACTTTCCATATGCTGTATGTGTTCCTTCAAATGAGAGAGTTCTAAAGTTTTCCACAATTGTTCATCCGTATATGCCCCAATAGGATCTAAGTTCTGTCTAACCGTGCCTTCGAACGCTTGTGAATCTTGTGGTATAATAGCCAAATTCTTTCTCAAGTCTTGTAATCCTAATTTTGATGTATCAATGTCGTCAATAAAAATTCGACCAGAACATGGTTCAATCATTCGAAAAATTGCCAAAACCAATGTACTTTTCCCCGCACCAGTTCTACCAACAATTCCAACCTTTTCTTTAGGTTTAATCTCGAGTGAAATGTCATTTAAAACTAGATCAAGGTTCTGTCTATACCTTGTCGAGTAATGATCAAATTTAACAGTACCGTCACGAGGCCAGTCTACTGGCGGTCTTGTCTTTGTTATTCTTTCTGCTTCTGGTGGTAAATCACAATAATCAACAACTCTCTCAACTGCAACAATATTAGTTTCGACCTCAACGGTCATTCTAACAATCCAACTTAAAGACCCCGTAACTCGTAGGGCATAGCTCATAAGTAATCCAGCCATTCCACCACCTAAATTATGTGTAATAGTTAAGCAAGCGGTGGTGAACACAATGATAGAACCTATGAATTGTAATCTCACGGACAGCCATCTATTGATGGATCTGAAAATGTATAAGCTTTTCAAGTTGAACTCCAGGTTTGCAAGATGTAGGAATCTAAACCTTTCCTGCTGGTTATATGCCCTTATAGTTGCGACACCAGATAACGTCTCTTGCAGATGTGCAAAAATTGGACTTTTGGAAATACTAACAATTCTTTTCAAGTCTCTTGAGGTTGCAATATAATATCTTTGATAAAAAATATAGACGATGGAGAGAACAGCAGTGACAAGAACAAATGACGGCATTGCAATAGCAATAAATATCAGCGTGAAGACAGTTGAGATTGTGAACGAAAAGAAAAGTATGAAAACTCTAGGTAAAGCCTCATCAAGACTATTGATGTCAGTTGAAAATCTGTTTAAAATTCTTCCTATTGGAGTAGTTTCAAAAAATGACATTGGAGATCTAATAACTGCGTTGGCCATCTTATCATGAAGCAGTTTCGATGCCCTGAGTGAGCAAAAACACCACATTACAATCGTTCTTGAAAGCTGAAAGAACGAATAGCCAATACCGAAAAATGCATAAACTCCAACATATTTCCAAACATCACTATTATTGCCATTCTTGTCATTATCTTCTGACCAATTTTTTAGCCAATAGTTACTTGAGATGTTGAAAATAGTCGAAAACATCATCAGTAGCAAAAGACAAGATACACCTAAATATCCACAAGATTTTAGATAAATTTTGTAAATTTTAAAATTAACTTTCCCAACTGCTGCTTTCTCCTCTGTTTGTGAACTTTTTTTGTTGAAGTCCACAGGCGGCTTCTGTATGAAGGTTGCAACACTAGCTCTTCTCACAGTTTGAATGCTTGTTTTTCTTTCCAATACATTATCTCTCTCATCTGAAATCTCATCTTCAACCCTTTTATCTCCTGCTGTAAAGTCATTAATCAGCTCTGATAATTTGTTACCAGTCTCCATTACTTCCTTAAACGACCCCGTCTCGACTATTTCGCCGTGTTCTAGTAGTATAAGATTGTTTGCATGACTCAGTACAGCGATAGAGTTGGTGGCCAAGATCAATGTCTTGGTAGATAGCAAGCCATTTATAACATTATCGATAATACTCTTACCCACATGAGCGTCCACAGCAGACAGTATGTCATCCAATAAGTAAACATCTGCTCTAGTATAAACAGCTCTTGCTAAACTCAATCTGGCCTTTTGACCACCAGATAAAGCGATTCCTTTTTCGCCAACTTGAGTTTCATCACCGTCTGGAAGAATGGCTAGATCAGGCAATAATTGACAGGCTTCTAAAGTTTTTTGGTAGAACTCGTCGTCATATCTGTGCCCAAACAGAATGTTATCCTTGACAGTTGCGTTGAGTATCCAGGGAAGTTGTGAACAGAATGCAACAGAGCCATGAATTTCTAAATGTGGTGGTTCATTCGAATTCGTTCCAATGCAAGGTAATTGACCTAAGATAGAGTGCAAGAAAGTGGACTTACCAGAACCAACTTTACCAACAATGCAGGTCAACTCGCTCTTTTTGGCCTCGAATTTTTCTATTCTCAAGGCGACTTTTGACTCTGAAATCTCACGTTCTTCATCGTATTTGGCACTTTCTTTATGAGTTTTGGGAGTTTCCCATAAGAAGGTAGCATTTCTGACAGCAACTGTAATATCGGAGGACTCGCTTACTTTTTCATAATAACTCACGAGGTCCTCATCTAGTTCTTCGGCATTCAAGAATCGGGATATTCTTTCTAGTGCAACGGATGTTTCAATTAAGGCAGTAATGACAGAAGGAATTGCATAAATTGGTTCAGAGAGCAAATCAAACAAAGCGAGAGCTGGGAATACAATTTCTGGTGACAGTGGTATATCCGAGGTTATTGCAAAGGTTGCAAAAGTAGAACAACTGACAAAGAATGGAACACATGACCACGAGAAATTCATGAGAGCAGAGAAAATACCAATAGTTTTCAAATTTCCCAATTCCAAAACATTTCTAGCATGTTCCAGCTTCTCCATCATGGAAGTTTCAATTGCATACAGTTTTATACTCTTGATTGCTGATAATATTTCAGAAGTTGTACGGGTTCTGGAATCTTTATATTTCATCTGAGACTTATGAAGGCCTTTCAATTTTCTTGACGCAAGCGTATTCACTGGAATCATGATAGCCATTGCCAGGATACCAGCCCCTGTAGATTTTCCCAATAAAAAATATAACGATAACAAGCAAAGCACCAACTTTATAGGAGCGGAGACAATCACTTGAAACTGATTGTTCAAATCCTGAATTCTATTCACATCAACTGCCATCATGTTGACAATTTCTCCTGTCGAGCGATCTTTTTTAGACTCGGGGGATAATTTTAAAGCTTTATCGTAAATCAAAGTCATAAGAGAAGATTTCGTTCCAAGGGCAGCCTCGTAAATCAAGATGAAAAACTGGTTATAGAGAGCAGTTTCAAGTATGGAGACTAAAAACAAACCTAAAGCTATTAAGAATCCAACGATCAAAGGCTGCTCTTGATTGAAAAATTTTATCAATAATCTTAATAGTTGAGGTTGAACAAAACTTAGCAGATCATTCAAAAGTTCAAAGAACACAGCACATAGTGTAGTCATACCAAAGCATTTTATTAGTGCCTTCATAAGAGATTTTTTTTTTTGCAAATCCCAGATTGCCTTCAAGTCTTTATAACTCTTTGACGGATCAACGGCATGTGGTGGGGTTGGCAAGTCTTCTTGCGTTATCTTTTGAGATCTATAACCCTTATCTATCAAACCATTCATCCAAGAAAATGTCAACTGTGACAGAATGTTTGCTTGTACAGACCCATTCTCTAGATCTTTCCGTATCACCTCATGAATCGGGGTGTAAAAGAAAGTGGATGAAATAAATAAATGCAATGCGTTCACAAATAATGGTATGAGTATCTCATCATTCGAGAAAACTTTGAAGTCAGATAAGATGTTTTGAGTTACGATTGATCCAAATATAACGGTTTGGAATCCCCAATAGAATATAAGTGATCCGCTGGCAACAGGCTGATAAAAGAGCTCCAGATACGTTAAAGGGAGTGCGATAAAAAGTATCCCAATGATAGTGATCCGAATAAAAATCTCATGTCCTAGATGAAAGAGCAAGAATCCCTGAATCAAAACCCCAACGGCTCTTAATGCTCCTGAGTTAGAAATCTTGTTGTAGCGGAGCCTGGATAATGCAGGAGTTCTAGCCACTTGAACAAGCTGATACAGTCCGAACACATAAATGATACAGATGGAGTGTACTAAAATCGCTAGCAGAAAGAAGCAAGGGTTTATAGCATTTTCGTGAGGGACCAGAAAAGAGAGCTTGCCATATGGACATGAAGCTGATTCATTGAAATAGCCATAAGACATCCTTCCGGTTATTCAGAGCAGCCCTTTGAAGAATAAATTTACATGAGCTTCGGGCCTCGGAGACAAAGCTATACTTAATCAGGTTTATTTTAGCTGTGGTGTTGAGGTGTGGTAGACAGCCTATTCTCGGGATTAGCTTCAAAGTTTGCAGTGTATAGTGATCAGGATATTGTTCACATACGTGATAATTCTGGCACAAAAAATTCTGATTAGATACATATGATCACCTTTTTGATTCTATTGCTTATATTCTTATAAAATTCCTTTGATTATCAGCTATTAATGAACAAATTACTCATGATACCACTTTGTTGATGAAAAACCGCTGCATATACAGCGGTTGTATAGTGTAGTGGTTATCACTTTCGGTTTTGATCCGGACAACCCCGGTTCGAATCCGGGTACGACCTTTGTTTTTTCGTTTGCTAGACAACCTAACTATCTTGTTAAATTTTTTTGGTGAGCTTTCATTTCATGTATGAGGTTGGATCTACTGAAAACATTAAAGAAGCACTCACTCCTTGTGCATCCTGTTTTTTTTTTAGGCCAGCATTCTCTGTAGTGTATTTTCACGTTGGTTAATAAAAAATTAGCTATTGAAAAACTCATATTTAAATAATATACAGCTAAACAATCACTCCAACTATACAATGCTATTTTCCATTTCAAAAGAATGATGGATGCGGAGAAACTTAGGGTCAAGTAATTACGTCTTATATAGAAGCTGTTACGAAAGAAAAACTATCTTGAGAACTATTTAATGTGTCATGCGTACCAACTCAACTGCAATCAAGACCGTGCAATTGAATTAAAAGAATTTCACTTTCCGGATTCTTCCAGCTTGTATCACAGCACGAGAATGTGGGCTAGCGGTAGTAGTAGTATACCTATTGCGTTAGCTAGAATGATGGGAATGGAAGAGCTGCTTATAGAACAACCCTCGAACTGTCTTGGAATGGGTTCTGACTATTAGCAGTTGTAGCCGTTGCAATGGTTTGAACATCATCATGTGCACTGCCAGAATGTAGCAATACGTTGTTTGAAGGGCTAGCATTCCCATTTTGTGATGCGCCACTTCCTTTACCACCAAAACGAATAAGACCACTGATGGATTTTTTCTGCTTGAAAAAGAAGAATAGAACAAAAGCGCCTATAGCACCTACCACCACGACAGGAACAACAACTGCAGGAGCAATGACACCTGCGTGATTGGATTTTTTACTTGTTGAACTTGTGGAAGCGTCATTGCCATTGTCGGATGGGACTCTAGTGATGTCAGACCAAGCAGCATCTTCTACTGAACTGATAGCTCTAAGCAAAGAGCTTCCAGTGGTACCTGTGTTTTTAGCATTGGTACTAGAGGTTGCTAATGGGGTTATGGTTACAAAGAAGTAACCATTGCCATTTCTGATGAAAGATGATTGAATCGTTAATGGATAGTAACCATCCGCATTCGATATGTATACCGTTTCAAACAAGTAATCAGAGGATCCTGTTTGTGGATAAGCGACTAGTTGGATGTGTACCCTCGTGATATCATCACCGCCCCAATAAGTTGGATCCCAGGTGAGCCAATAAGTCTCACCAACGACTACTTCAGTACCATTACGAGCTGTACAGAATGGGTAACTCAGATCATCACTAGATGGAACTCTGTCACCGAAACATCTAAGCACTGGTGGATTTGCCAAAGCTGTTGGATAATCTGTTGCTGTAGGAGTTGGGGATGCGCTGAGGGTAGTACCGTCAGAAACTGTTGGTGTGATTGCATATGGGATACCGCTATTATCTAAGGATATCCATGGGGTTGGAGTACCGGTTGTAATAGGAGAAGCAGAGATCGTGACACCGTCAATAATGGTTGGGGTTATTACCATTATGATCCTATCGGAGATTGAGGTCCAAATATTATCTGAAAGGACTGTCTGCTGACGTTTGGCTAAAGTAGGTGTAGGAGCTTGAGTGATGGTAGAATCGCTTGGAAGAGCAGCAGCAGAAACCATAGCTGGGAGCACACCGACAGCTTGAAGAAGAGTACTAATTTTCATGGTATATTTTTTGGTTATTTGGATGTGATCAAATGACTAGGTTTGCGTAGTCTCAAGTGAGCCAACCGATGTTTTCAGTTGTCTATGGAGATAAAGGTTTTATTCCCTTTAACAAAACGACAAGAGGAAGGAAAAAAAAATTTTCAAAGCTTTCTCGGTTTGTTAAGGGTTAGTATTAGTTATCTAAAGGTTGAGAAATTAATTTATAGACCAAGACTTTCTTTCTTTTCATCATCAGCTTACTTGGATTTTAACTTTTTTTTTCAAGAAATCGGGTTGGGAGTGTTACATTCTGCATGATGCCCCGATAAGTCCCATCGACAGCTTGGATCTTTCAAAAGTCACTTTGCACAGAGCGAAGGCCACGCTGCTTCTTCAGCAACTAGCTACAATGCATGGTGAAATATATAACTCATACATATGTATATAATATAGGACGCACTCGGTTTGAATCAATTGGAGTCTTTAACAGAACAGCTTTGCATCGATATAGTTCATGGCTGTTGATCTAGGAAAAAGTGCCCTTATCTAATGCAAAAGACGCACTTGATGAAATCGATAAGTGAGAAGAAGATGATGCGAAAGCAATAAAAAAAAAACCGAGCAAGGAATCCCCCAGCGCCAAAAGATCAACTGTGTAGCTGGTCTCCATTGATCTGCGACCGTAACGACAAGAGAGAAACGTGGTTCCCATCTCACTCGCGGAAGATGTTTTTCCCCCTCCAACTAGCATTTATGGGTGAATTTCACGTCAACTTGTTATGTGCCACACCATTACTTACAGATCATATATTGCGATAGGGAATTTTAATTACTAAGAGAGATATATCTCACAACTAACAAAACTGACAGAACGCAAAGCGAATAATGGGCCTGTACTGATAGATTGTTACATCTCACACAAAGTCGTGTACATGCACACATTCGTTCTCACCTTACAAGACGTTGTTCTTTGCTCGAGAAGCGTATCACTTTCGCAGGACCCAGCGCAGAAAAAATCTTAGTAACTGCAACCGTAAAGCTCTCTAAATAGGTTTTTTCTACTGCAAGATCATAGGTAAATAGTAGGACTCTGCGCCATGTATCAGAAGCAATGCTTCAAGCAGACACTAGCAATCAATTTATGCTCTGTTCGAGAGTCTGACTTAGTCGAGCAGATTCCAAGCAAAAGCCTCCCTTTACATGACACAATTTCCTCCTGCCACTACAATCTGATGCGCTCCTGAGAAACGGTTGAGAAATTCTAGCCCATCGCTCATATCATCAAATCTTAATTTTCAATTTGTAGGAAGATATACTGCTGTTTGGGGATTCGAACCTGGAACGTTTGATTGTTGTTTTTTGTTGTTCGAGGTTGAAATGAGCTCTTCGAAATTTAATACATTGATGAAAAGCAAAAGAAAAAAAAAATTAAGTAAGTAAATAAATAAATGCAATTTTTTCACAAACGGCGTTTGTGTATTACAGAGCCGTAAAGAAACTAATACGACATTATATCCGCTAATAAAAGTGAAAGGAAGAAAAAGAAAAGAAATTTCACATGAGAAACGCTTATACAATTCTGAGAAGTGCGTATGATGCCAAGCTTGTGAATAGCTGATGCGGGTCTCTGACTTTGGTTTGATATGCTTCAAAATTTTGTCATGGAGTTGTACGCTTTTTAGATTTTTTTTTGTATCTTTTCTTTTGTCCGTATGCTGCAGATTCATGAATAACGGTTGCCTTACAATTGGTACACCATGCAGAAGGAGTCACTAAATCACTCGCATCGTTAAAAGAATTTGAACCAGGATTTGAATTTTTTTCTCTTTTCTCTGTAACCATGCAAAGCTTTTCTTTGGACCAGTGTTTACTCGAGGCTTCTAGTCCTCACTGTACTTAAAGACAAAAAGCTGTTAGCAAGAAGAGATGACCGACAAGTCTCCATTCCAGAGAGAGTCCGGCCTCTCGTCATTCTCGTCGAACAAAGCGGGTTTCTCATCAGACGAAACCGTTGACAATCTGGACAATAGAATAGATTTCTCCGGGACCAGACTTGGAGCAGATGCCTCTCCAGAAAGTCCGTATGCGAACCCTCATCGAAGTGCATGGAGTTCACTGAAAAACTCCTTCAAGCCTGCACTTGATGAGCAAGACGGTGATGAGCTAGTAGATGAGGTGAACTTACGTGATTATAATGAGATGACTGATATTGAAAAAGCAGCTTTCAACTCGTCAAAATCAAAGTTGAAACAGGATCTCAGTGCTCGCCATATGATAATGATTGTAATTGGTGGTGCAGTAGGAACGGGTTTATTTGTCAACTCTGGTTCAGCGTTGAACTCTGGAGGACCTGCATCGTTAGTTATTGGATGGTCTGTCATTGCAACGATGATGTTCTCAACTTCTCTCGCCCTAGGTGAGCTATGTGTCACGTTTCCTGTCACTGGTGGATTCACTACATATGCCACAAGATTCATTGACCCTTCATTTGGATTCGCTATGGGGTGGAACTACGCTCTTCAATGGTTGATATTACTTCCGTTAGAGCTTGTTGCTGCCTCAATCACAATCAACTACTGGAATTCTGAAATCAACTCCGATGCTTGGGTTGTAATCTTTTATGTGTTCATATTCTTTCTGAACATGTTAGATGTAAAATACTATGCAGAATCTGAGGTCGTTCTTTCCTCGATAAAGATATTAGCCGTTGTCGGATTTTTTATACTGGGCATTGTACTGATTTGTGGTGGTGCACCAGAAGGTGGATACATTGGTGGGAAATACTGGCATAACCCAGGCGCATTTTCGAATGGATTTAAAGGGTTCTGCTCTGTCTTTGTTACTGCTGCTTTTTCGTTTGCTGGGTGTGAATTGATTGGTGTTACCGCAGCTGCTGAAACGAAAAACCCCAGAGAAACTATACCGCGAGCTTGTAAGCAAACTTTTTGGCTTGTCACACTCATCTACATCATTACTTTAACTTTGATTGGCTGCCTTGTCCCATACAACGACGAGAAACTACTTGACGGTTCCTCATATGCTGCAGTCTCGCCATTTGTGATTGCTATCCAAAACGGTGGAATTAGAGGCTTACCATCATTGATGAATGCCATAATTCTGATTGCTGTTCTTTCGGTTGCAAACTCTTCTGTATATGCTTGCTCAAGAGTCTTTTCATCATTAGCAGAGATCGGACATGCTCCTAAAATATTAGCCTATGTCGACAGAAGAGGTAGACCCTTGGTCGCTATTCTAGGAACGATGATATTCGGATTGCTGTCGTTCATTGCTGCTTCTGACAAACAAGCAGAAGTCTTTACTTGGTTATCTGCTTTGTCAGGGCTATCTACAATTTTTGCATGGTTAACAATTTGCCTTAGCCATATTCGATTTAGAAGAGCTCTCAAAGTACAGGGAAGAAGTACGGACGAGCTGAGCTATGTATCCCAGGTAGGCGTATTAGGGTCTTATTATGGTATAGTTCTAAACATTCTTGTGATAGCTGGTCAGTTCTGGGTGGCACTGTTCCCAACTAATGCAGCCAATGCGAAATCGTTCTTTGAGGTGTTTTTGAGTTTGTGCTTACTGATTGCATTTTACCTAGGTCATAAAATCTGGAAAAAGAATTGGATTTTCATCATTAGAGCCAAAGATATGGATATTGATACCGGCAGAAAACATATAGATATGGATCTACTGAAGGAGCAAATTTTGCTTGAAAATCAAAGAATTGCTGCTAGTCCATTGTACTATAGAATGTACCGAATGTGGTGCTAGTCCTTCGTTTTTGCCGTTGATCCATTATTTATTCATTCAGAGTATCCATTCGAGCTCTTGAATATAACCAGCATTTGATTTTATAGTTTGTATATAGGGCGTAAAAATAATAGAAGATGTTTGCTTGTTTTCCTTAAACCTCTGTCTGTAGATATGTAATGGCTACATCTTAGGAATTCTGCAACTTTCTCCAGCTGAAATCATGTGAAATGTAATACTTGACTTAGTGTCCATTAAATGTAGTATCGTATAAGGGATCTTTGGCCGAGTGGTTTAAGGCGTTCGACTCAAGATCGAATATCGTAAGATGCAAGAGTTCGAATCTCTTAGGATCCATTATATTTTTTCTAATATTTTTTAGTTCTCTTCAGATGTCTCTAATGTATATTGAAGTTAAAGCTATATACTATGTTTGAGGGGTCAACCGAATGACTTGCTTGTAACCGATCAGGTTCTTATTTCAATTTCTTAGATAATCTGTACTCGTGGCTATAGGATTCCTGCTTTTTTTACGAGATATCATTCCAACTTGCAGGTAGAAGTCGGAGACTCCACAATTCGGACCCCCGACATTGTGGAAAAGACAACGAAAGAACGAAAGAAAAGAAGGCAAAAGTACTGGTAGGGGTCTCTTGCGAAAGAAGGTGATAGTCACCTGCTATACCATTGTATAGAGACAGTTTACATCATGGATATTTTTGGCCCAGTTCAAGATGAGCCCAAATCTTCCAATAGAGACGAATCTTGGTATGAGTCACGTGAAATCATCACATATCTCTGCACCATCAATCAAGATCCTCCCTCCCACGAAACATGCTTGCAGTGCTCATTAAATCAGGTTGCCGTATCTACACCAGGAACTTTTTCTCATATAAAACCTTCAGAGGGCCCTAATTTTTCAAGCATACAACTAACGTTACGCTCGTGACGAAGAACTTATAGCGAACCCTTCAATCACTAACAACAATGCCATCTCACTTCGATACATTGCAATTGCACGCTGGTCAAACAGTGGATGCCCCTTATAACTCTAGAGCACCTCCAATTTTTGCAACCTCTTCATACGTTTTCAACGATTCAAAACATGGTGCTCAATTGTTTGGCTTAGAAACCGAAGGTTTCATTTACTCAAGAATCATGAACCCAACAACTGACGTTTTTGAGAAAAGAATTGCTGCTTTAGAAGGTGGTGTTGCTGGATTGGCTGTTGCTTCTGGTCAAGCTGCTCAATTTACTGCAATTGCTTCTCTAGCTCAAGCCGGTGATAACATTGTCTCCACTTCTTTCTTGTATGGTGGTACTTACAACCAATTCAAAGTCGCCTTCAAGAGAATAGGGATTGAAGCTAGATTTGTTCAAGGTGACAATCCAGAAGATTTCGAGAAATTGTTCGATGCTAAGACAAAAGCTGTTTACATCGAAAGTATTGGTAACCCAAAATACAATGTCCCAGATTTTGAAAAAATTGTTGAACTTGCTCACAAACACGGTATTCCAGTTGTTGCCGACAACACTTTTGGTGCTGGTGGTTACATTGTGCGTCCAATTGACCATGGTGTAGACATTGTTGTGCACTCTGCTACCAAATGGATTGGTGGTCACGGTACTACCATTGCCGGTGCTATCGTTGACTCTGGTAAGTTCCCATGGAAGGAATACCCAGAAAAATTCCCACAGTTCTCCAAGCCTTCCGAAGGATATCATGGATTGGTTTTGAACGAAGCTGTTGGCAACCTCGCATTCATTGTCTTTGCTAGAATCGAAGTTTTAAGAGATTTTGGTCCAACATTGAATCCATTCGGTTCCTTCTTGTTGATTCAAGGTTTAGAGACCTTGTCGTTGAGAGTTGAAAGACAAAACGAAAACACTTTCGCCTTGGCTAAACACTTGGAAAAATCTCCATATGTTTCATGGGTTTCTTATCCAGGTCTTGAGTCTCACCCATACCACGCTAATGCCAAGAAATACTTGAGAAACGGTTTCGGTGCTGTCTTGTCCTTCGGTATAAAACCATTGGGAGAGAAGCCAGAAGATCCATTCAAGGCTTCTGGTCCTCAAGTCGTTGACAACTTGAAAATTGCCTCAAACTTGGCAAATGTTGGTGACTCAAAGACCTTGGTCATTGCCCCATACTACACCACTCATCAACAATTAACACACGAAGAGAAATTAGCTTCTGGTGTTACTGAAGATCTAATTAGAGTATCGGTTGGTACCGAGTTCATTGATGATATCATTGAAGATTTTGAGCAAGCCTTCAAAGCTGTTTTCAAAAACTAGAGAAACCTCCAATAGCAATAGTGTTATAAGGAATCACAATGTTTTATTTAACTTACCAACTCTGTAGAAACGAACAGAAAAAGATGGCTATCCACTGCGATATAAGAAGACCAAGTTGTTCAACGAATGAAGTGGGGAGGACGGATTCAGAGGTTGTTGAGACTCGAGCACCCCAGTTGGGGGAGTTGGGGGTGAAGAATCCACAGCAAAAAGAAGTTACCAATTACATCTAAGTTAAATAGCCCTCTACATTTTGTAGTCGTGATGAAGTCAACCAACTTCGTCAACTTTTGCTGTTTCCTTCCTGTACATGTAAAATATTTGAATAAGTAGATAAAAAATAAATTTAGAGTATATTCAAATACGTAAGCCTATTGTATGAAATTTTGCGCCGACAGATCATGTTATTACAACAGATATATTCGATTGCAATTGCTTCAAACGTAGAACGAAGCCTTGTCCATACTAGATAGTGCTTAAAGTCCGAAGCGAGTTTTAGCTCACTGTATAGTTCTCATCTGTTCTCGCCTGATCTTTAGTTAATTTCTTTATTTGGTTTTGATTGAAAAGACTTTTTATGCAGATTATCAAACCGAGCAGGCCCATTCCTCAGCAAAGAAGAACCTGGTTGAACTGTTCATCCAAGAAGCAACTCTGCATAATTCTGCGGTTTGGAGCTTAACAGCGACACCCTAAAAGAAGCATGCAAGGCACAGCGAAAGCATATTCAGGTTGTTCGAGATCGGGGCAAGCTGTAATGGGCACAAGACTACAAAGAATGGAACACTACTTGGATGCTAGATATGAGGCGCCGACATAGTGGTGGGCTCTAACTCTTACCCATTTTCATTTCATTTCTTTTTTTTTTGGCTTGGTTATATAGACTGTTATCGCAAGAAGTTTGCACTCCAGTGGTGCTAAAACGTAGAGGGGTGAAATTGTCAAACACAACGAACGGTACTGGACTCATGGTTGCTGAGCAGCTTCCATTGGATATAAGAACCAGGCCAGATGCTCACGGGTCTCGTCCCGCGAGCTCCTTTTCGCTTCCGCTGAGACATTTCAAAACGCAGCAACGGGAGGGCAGCCAATGACATGGCGGCATGTTAGAATTTGCTCAAACTCAGAACCGAAGGGTCACCTTTTTTTTCTTTTTTGACAACAGGAGCTTTACAAGTGCTCAAAGGGAGTAGGAGCTGTACGAGTTTTCTCTATTATCTGGCTGCGATTTCTGAACTGAACCCCCCCCCCCCCCTCATTCAACTTTTGATGTTCAAACCCGGATACGTTTTGTGTGATTTCTGATTTCGTTGTGTACTACTACTTACTTACTTACTGATCGATCGTCGACTGGCGCTTAACTGGAAATGAACGTCTAGAAGGTCAAATTCCACATATGAACTGAATGGCTACGCTTTAGCGCCAAGAACAGTAATGTATTCAGAAGGGCTAACTAACATAAACATAGCAAGCGCCCAGCCCATCCCTATTTTGCCAAACACTGTTGTTCCCAACGACTGAGCTCGCAAGTGTCTAGACGCATCTGATGCCCAGCCAGGCCCCATCGACTTGTATATAGTTTCGTAGATGACGGCGAGTCGGCTTTCAGAGCAGTATGCAAAGCAGTACACAAAGCAGTATACAAAGCGCTGCAAAAGTGCTACAAACTACCAGACCCTCCCTTCCCCCTCCCCCTTACCCAGCTAAATGTCCCACTACGGTTGATCGATTCGATAACCTTAAGAGGCACCTACGTTTCCTTCTTGCGCTGTCCTCCTTTGTGCTCGGCGTTGCGCTTCCTATGACGCTCTTGTACGGTTCCTCTGCTGCCATTTGCTGGAGAAACTGAAAAGACACAATAAAAATCCAGCAAATCAAGCAGAATTATCTTTTCCATCAGCACTCCCAATCTGTACCAGCGGAGGAGTTCCCGGGAAAACGTCACATAAAATAGTCCCGGAGGCTGAGAACGCCAGCGCTTCGCAACACACACTCCAGCGTTTGTGATGTCTGTGTGTGCTTGTTGATGTGTGACTGGATGACCTCGTGTCTTCAATTCGCCAATGACACTGCACTGTAGCAAACACACAAACGACCACAGCGTTCAACCTTCAACCTCGTTCGGTGCACAGGCGAGCAAGAAGTCCAGTCTTCTGCGGTCTCTGAGCAGCCTGCGCGCCAGAGCGCCAGAGCGCCTATTCATGTCTGTCAACAACAACAACACTCTCTTGGACTGGGCTCCATTTGTCCCAAGAGCTTGCCAAAAAGTCCCGAAATAGCGAGCAATGTCCTGTGCCGCTTACCAGTGATCGAATAGATAAGATTTCGCTGCGGGCTTGAATTTCATGGACACACCAACACCATACATACATTTCAAGGTTGAATGAACCCTATTGGGAGGAGGGAGGTGGGCGAGTAGTGGGAAGACCAGAACAAGACAGAAGGGCAAACATTCACACTTGTCTCGTGGCTCAGTAGACGTATGTACCAGTAGGTTTCCGTTCTGGCTCTGCCTTTGTGCAGCTCTCGCTTCCTCGTCGTCGTCGTCGTCGTCGTCGTCGTCGTCTCCTAGTTTTCTTTCTCCCGCGAAAACGAAACGAGCTGCCGTCTCGAGATATTGCGTTTTTTTTTTTTTTCCAGGACATTTTTCCTGAACGTTTCAAAAGTATAAAGATTCCATAGGGCAAAAAAAAAAAAAAACCCAAAAGTTGTCAAATATAAAAAACATCGACATTTTCATGGTGCTGAACGTTCACGGAGTGTCGTTTTGGTCTGCTACGAATTTTTGAATTTCAATTGCTCAGATTCTGCGCCCAAACACACTGAGACATATCTTGGAAACACTTGCTGGCCAGCCTCGCTGTCGAATTTCGAAACACACAAGTAACGGCACGACGACTGTATAGAGAGAAACACCCATTTTTTATCACTTTGGCAGAACGAGCTTCAAGAGTCAACGATTTCGAATTTGAAAGGCTTTCAGACATATAGACGATCAATTAAGGAGTACCGCCATGTCAGTTTGGGGTGATTACAACTCCACTTTCCAACTACACCAAGGCCTGGAAGCTCATATCAAGCCTCAGTTGTACGAACTCTCACAAAACAGTGCAGGGACTCTATCCTCCATATCATCCACCTCTTCATCTTCGTCGGACTCGACTGCTATTATGGAGAACTGCAAAATGAACGCAAACGATCATATAATCAACGATTCTGAAGTGGAAGCGAAGTTACTACCACCGAATTTTTGGGCTGATTCGAATGTCCAGAACAACCTTGCCGCTCGGTCGCTGTCGTCTTTTGCCTCAGCGCCTGCTCTTGGCGAGAGGAACGGCTCGATTGCTGAAGAAAGAGGCGTGAACAACGAGTTTTGGTTCAACAACAACAGCAACAACAACAGCAACAGCAACAGCAGCAACAACTACTCGCTTGGCCATTCAAACAGCAACTCAAACCTCCATGATGCCAGAGGTTTCAACAGTAACGTCCAAAGCATCTCTCCGAACTACACTGCAGGGAATACTCCGCTCTTAGCAACGACACCGCCACTCTCCTCTTTTGGCAGCAGTGCAAACTTATATACATCACAACAGAACGGTGTCGTCAACCACGCTACTGGCTTATACCAGCAGCAAGTACACATAGAGCAGTTGCAGCAGCAACAGCAGCAACTTCAGCAACAGCAGCAACAGTTGATGCAAAACCCACTTTTCATACAGCAGCAAGCTCAGATAGTATCACAGCAGCTTCAACAACTACAACTACAACTTCAATTACAGCAGCAACAGATTGAGTCAACGAACAAGCAACTGTCAAAGTCAAAAAAGGATTCCGGGAAACTACCCTTAACCGAAGAAAATCTAATCAAGCTTCAGCAAACTCCCAAATCCTCGAATTCTCAAAGCTCTGGGTCAACATCGGGCAACAATGAAAAATCAAACATCAACCTTGATTTGTACAAGACCGAGCTCTGCACCACTTTTGTGAAAACAGGCTCGTGTCCATACGGCAACAAGTGTCAGTTCGCACACGGACACCATGAGCTCAAAGTTGTCGATAGGGGATCCAAGTGGCGCTCAAAACCTTGTGCAAATTGGAGCAAAACTGGGGCTTGCAGATATGGCAATAGATGCTGCTTCAAACATGGAGAATAATAGACCAAGCTTCTTATAATCGCCCCCCCCCACCTCCCCCCACGTCAGTTATGTTATGATGTTTTCTCAAAACACCGATCTCTTGAACTTTACCTTTTATGATTGATTCATTTCACTTTTGTTTTATTTATTATTTATTCACGAACAATGGCTATTTATTCCATATTAATATGATGATGTTCATGTCGCTGTGTAAACATTGATGTAGTTACATGTAGTAGGCATTACTGAATCCTGCTTGCCAGTGAGTGGGTGGGGCCGAGGCAACTACGGAAATGGAGCGAAAACTGAAGCAAAAACTTTTTACTCTTTGAGAGATGTTGACTCCCAAAGGTCTCTCTATATACCCTGACGCAGTTTCTCGTATCATCATTAGAATTATAGGCTATTGTATCGTACCTTGTTTCAGGCGAGTTTCCCTTTGTTTGCAAGCGTTCTTTGTAATGATCGGTAGCCATTACCGTGCTGTGATTTATGACTGGAATTGCTTTTGAAGTTGCGCGCTTTATAAGATTGCAGATAACCTGTCCATCTGTCATTATCAAAATGAACAGGATTATCATATGTTATTAAATTTGGAGGGTCCTTGTGATTATCATTAAGGTACTGCTGAACTGAGGTGTGCAAGGTCCTACTGGTGAGAACGAGATGCAGAACATCCTCTTTCGTACAGAACAAAACAAGATCCCGGCTCAAAACCTCAACAGGAAGCCGATCTAGCATCTTAGAGCTCGTCAGCACTTTTCAGAGCAGGCTTTTCCCGTGTTTCTCAAAACTCTCTGTTCTTTGAAAAGTTTTTTTTTTCCAGCTTTCGGGTGTCAATAAATCTCGAGAACTCGAACTGATCGATCAGATAACTTTAAGACGTCATGCACACGAAAAACACGGGCAAATAGTACCAGGTGCCTGATTACTAAGCCCCATTGCATTAGCCAGACTTCCAGACATATCCACAAGACCCATATGTTTTGTTATTTATCCTTGCCCTTTGCTGTCCCATTCATGACAAACCTGTGTAACTCACTATGCTTCTTCTTGGTTCTATATTACATAGTTCCTTTTGAGGAGTGCATATATAGTTACAATGTATTCGAGATATACTTATACTACACTACTTTAGTACCGAGTGCGTCTCTTGCCAAAACCACTCTGTGCTTGAGCCTTACAATACCGTCGCAAACTGTAGGAGATTCTGAGGATGTTTATTATTAGGCTCGAAACTTTTTTCTCATTAATGAGTTCTGCGACTTAGGCTGATGGAGCCTCCACTCATTAGGATCCCTCGCGAACTTGTTATACAGAGGCACAATCTTCTCATTTGCCTTCTTCGCACTCACTCCTTTATTGATTTCAAAAAATTCTGGAGACGTCTCAACCAACCATTGTGGTTCAATGATCGTAACATGCACCAAATACTCCTTTGTAGTATTGAGGATGGAGTTATAGATGACATAATGCGGATTACTGCGCACTGCACTCGACGGGTGAATATAGACCTGGGTGTCCTCTGCGAGAGTTTTATAACCTTCCTGACCATCTCGTTTAGCAACATTTTTGAAAAACCCAGAACACAATGCCTTTCTCACCGAGTTTGTGCTCGAGCCGCAGCTGATAATAGGATATTTGAATCTCTTAAATATCTGTAGTAGTTGATTACGAACATCTTGCGCCCTTCTCAAACTTCGTTCCTGAATATAGTTGGATTGGCACCACTGTCTCGAGTACCCACTATTAACCCAAGCATTATATACGTTCAAGTATGTCAAATGGTCTCCATGCGGATGGTGAAACCTTGCTTTTTTCTTATCAGCCTTCTCTTGTTCAGCTTTGGGTCTATGGAAAATATTTGGTGTGGATAGAACCGCAAAGATTGTAATCATCTCCTCGGAACACTTGTAATGGATGGACTCAATTAATGTTTTTGAAATTGTAGGTTCTGCAGGTATATTGACGAGGTTTCTTCCAATAGTCGTAATACGTGAATGATCATCAAGTGCCTTGAGGTAATACAACTCATTCAATGATAATAAAATTGACTCCTTCGAGGGCGGATCCATGAATTCAAAATGAAGTAAATCGTTAATTCCAATCGCCTTCAACATCAATATAGTGTTACTCAAGTTTTGCCTCTGAATCTCCGGAATTGTGTTCGGTAGCATTTCGTTTTTGTAGGCCAACTCGGTATATAGTCTATAGCATTTACCTGGACCGGTTCTTCCAGCTCTACCAGATCTCTGATTTGCCTGAGCTTGAGAGATAGGTCTAACGACTAATGAGTCCATCCCTAGTTTTGGATCATATGCATTTATCTTCGCAAAACCAGGATCAATCACATAAAAAATCCCATCGATAGTCAAAGAAGTTTCGGCAATGTTTGTGGCTAAAATCACTTTTCTTGAACCTTTTGGAGTTGGCTCGAATATTCTTGTTTGCATCTCACTAGGTAATGCTGAATAGACAGGAAAGATAATCAGTTCTGGAACAGTGGATCCTAGTGCTTTTATACGTTCGCCTAGAACTTGAAGTGAGGTTTCAATTTCTTCTTGACCTGTTAAAAATACAAGTATATCGCCGGCAGGCTCTGAAACATGAATATGGATCACCGAATCTAATGCAGCGGCTAGATAGTCTGGTTCAGGCTCCTTGGTGTATAAAATTTCGACGGGGAAAGTTCTACCAGGTATTTCCACAATCGGGCAATTATTGAAGTAATTTGAGAATTTACCAGCATCCAAAGTAGCAGAGGTAGCAATAATCTTAAGATCAGGCCTTGTTTTCGCTGCTTTTTTTAGCAGGGCAAACAGAACGTCAGTAGCAATTGTTCTCTCATGCGCTTCATCAAGCATTATAACAGAGTATTTAGCCATGTTTGGGTCCATAATAGCTTCTCTCTGTAGCATACCATCCGTCATGTATTTGATTCTTGTATAAGGACTTGTTTTGTCATCGAATCGCACAGTATAACCAACCTCCCTGCCTAATTGAACGCCTTTTTCTTCAGCAACCCTCTTAGCGACAGAAGTAGCAGCGACTCGACGCGGCTGTGTACATCCAATTACACCATGCTGGGAAAATCCTTCTTCATCCAAATACTGTGTCAACTGTGTGGTTTTACCAGAACCCGTTTCACCAACTATAATAACAAACTGATTCTCCCTTATATAATTGATCAGTGTATCTCTCATTTTGAAAACGGGCAACGATTCTTTTTGCTCTTTCATAGTGAGATTAGTTCTTTTACCATAGGTTATATTTGTATTCTTTCTTCCTTGCCAATCCAAGCTACCAATTTCAGCTTCTATATTATCCTCCTTAACCAAGGGATCATCTTGGTGTATCCTAGATCTCTTTTCTTTTGCTTCGTTTTCACGTTTCTCCTTTAACTCTTTGATTTTTTGTTCTCTCCTCTCCCTTGCCAACGCGGACCCACTTATTGCAGCCCTGTTTAGGGAGCCTTCAGGCAGCTTTACCACTTTGATTGGCTCTAACTTCTCAGTTTCAATATTGATCCCAGCTAAGAATGGGGGTATCGAATGCTTAAGTTCAACATCAAGCTCCTCATCAGCTTTAGTTGTATTACTTCCACCAGCTTCATCTTCGTTATCATCAAGTTCGGGATATTCATTAGCAGATATAGCCCCAGATGAAATGAGCTGCCGTATCTCCCATTTTTCAGGGGAAGTCAGTCTTCGTTTGTGGTTCTCTCTAGTGGTGACTAGAAGCTCTCTTCCTCTTGAATCATCCAGTTCTTGTATCATAGAATCACCAGTAATTTGATCAACGTCCTTCATTACTAACGATATTTTATGACCATCTATACCGACAACCCTTACATAAACTTCCTGATCTCTTTTCAAGACATCAGACGGATGGTCTATTCTTGTTCCAGATATGACCGATATATGTACCAAACCAGTCTGTCTACCAGCAACACCATATAACAGAACAAATGCTCCAAAATTTGTAAGATTTTTGATCCTTCCTTTGTAGATCTTCCCAATCACGGGAAACTCATCAAAGTATTGCCTTTCTCTATATTCTGTTTTGATATGCCTATTCGGACTTCTGGATCGCAGTCTCTGAACCTTCACACCGCTTGGGTCAGTATCAGGCATATCTTTAAAATCTTTCCATTCACTCAATAAATGTGCCCCATCGTACTCATCTTCCAACTTAATTTCGTTAGCATCATTTGGCAACGACAAGACATTCTCAACTGCTGGTTCGTCTTCCGCCTTTATATGTATAACACCAGGACGATCATCATCTTCTTCCTTTAACTTAACGTTTTGGCGGTCATTTTTCACGTCCAATTTATCCAGAGAGTGGTAAATATCATAAATAAATGACTCAGAAAATTCTGCTCCCATCTCCCTCAAAGATGAATGAAACTCTTCGAGGGAAGAAGCTTTTTTGAAAAGACTGATGACAAAATCTCCAACAGCTTGATCATTGGAACCAACATTCTTTAAAATCAGCTCCCGTATCTCAAAGATACCAGTAGTAGACATAAGTTATAAGAGCAAAGAGTTCTATATTCTGAATGATCTGAAGCACTAAAAGATATATCAAACAGAAAAGACTCTAGTTATCAAGTCTACGACTCAAATATCCATAATCGAAAAAAATATCGGTTGGTGCACATTATCAAAAGTAGATAATACATATAGTTTGAAGTTGATCTACAAGATAGCATAAAAACTGTAATCGATTTCGTCATCTAGATATACAGGCCTTCACGAGCTCAGATCAACATTACGTATACCATCCTTACTAACAACTTTCACCTATAAGACTGAGTTAGTCTAGCTTTCTTTTTAGACATCTGATTTGCCATAGGAGAATTTACTTACGAACACGCCCTTGAAATCAATTGGCATTCTTGTTTCCAACTCTTTGATACATAGCTTCAATAGTTTCAATCCATCTTCCTCTGTGTAATCTGGTCTATAATGATGATCAAGCAAGGACATCGCATAAAATGCAGCATATCCATGGGCAGCATAAGGTAGTTCCGCATTGGTTCCTAAATAATCTATCCAGTTTAGAGCAGGTTCATCGTTCTTAGTGTCATAGCCTGCAAGAAGAATATTGACTTGATATGGTTTCTAGCTCAGATGTTAGTTATGAAGATTTGATATTGAACTCAATAAATTCCTTACTCTCGATCTTAAAGAACTGGCCAATGTGTTTCTTGCATAACTTGCTACTGCTTTTGGACTCAGTTCGTAGTTCTCGCGTATCCCATATAGCTGGATGTTCGCTTGAATGTATTCAGCAAATTGTACTATGAAAAAAAAAATATTAATATCTGCAACTGATCAATTCGAACATTAACGTACCTGTATCACCTGATTCACCAGTAAATGCCATTAGTGAATGTTCACTCAATGCTCTAGTTTTGTCATCATTAGCCTTCAGAACTGAGATTCCTCTAGTTGCCGCTTTTGAAGTGGCAATAATCACAGAATCCTTGACTTTGATACCCAAGATAATATCCATGACTTCTCTGCTTTAGTGTGTATGCAAAATACCAAATCCAGTTGAGAGTTAAGATAAACAATGATCAAAACCTGATAGCTTTCAATTGGTTTGGAGGCCCCTTTTCGTCAAATCTCTTGATCAGTTAGTTCCCAGTTGATTTCCTTTCTCTTTTTGAATACAACGAAAAAGGCAAAAATCAAAAAAACACGATTACAGATCACTTATGTAATCTCATATTTCAGATATCACGTGGTGAATAGTCTGACTAATCATGTGACTAAATATGAATCGCGTTTCTCAAGAAGAAGCGACGCGTTTTTGCTCAAGCGAAAACTACACTCGTTTGCATCTTTAGAGATTGCTTTCAGTCGTATCCCCCATACAATAGCCCGAGGTGTCGGGTATATGCCTTGAAAATGCCTGCTGCACAGACTGATTTGAATGAAAGTTCTCATTTCGCTACGTCTTCTGCTTCCTCGTCACCAGTGAATCCCAACCTTACATCTAGAAAAGATCCATTATCTTCACCAACTCGCCTTAACATTCCTCTCATAAGAACCTTCCCTGAACCGAAATTAGAGGATGAGGATGCCAACGATGATAATGTCACATTAAAAGCACTGGCAAAACCTTTAGAGAAGCCAGATGTATCAGCTCAGATATCATCGAGCAGACCATCAAGCTCAGATATGATGTACTATTATGAGAGATTATTACCCTTCAGATACATTTTCCAATGGCTTAACCATTCGCCTAAACCATCGGCAGATTTTACAATGAGAGAATTTGCATATGAGTATAGATCTGGTGCTTATCAGCGCTACAACTCCTACGCTAGCTTAGAAGACTTCAAACAATCAGTGATAAAAGCCAATCCTACTCGTTTTGAAGTGGGTGCAGTTTATGCCGTCAATCCAAAAGATCGGAAAACAGTACCAAAATCTGCAATGAAAGCATTACAAAAAGAGCTGGTGTTTGATATAGATTTGACTGATTATGATGACATTCGTACATGCTGTTCCAAAACTCAAATCTGTACAAAATGCTGGAAGTTTATTACAGTCGCATCTAAGATACTGGATAAAGCCCTTAGGGAAGACTTTGGATTTGAACATCTCATATGGGTGTTCTCTGGGAGACGTGGAGCGCATTGCTGGGTCAGTGATAAACGAGCAAGAGTTTTAGACGAATCGAAAAGAAGGGCAATCGTAGAGTACCTTGATATCTTAAAAAATAAAGGAAATAAAAGATTGAATTTACGCCGTCCTTACCACCCCCATATTGAACGTTCTTTCGAAATCCTGAAAACTGAATTTCTCGATATAATACTTAACGAGCAAGATCCATGGGCCGATGATGAAAAGGCTCAAGAATTACTAAATTCATTGCCAGATAAAGCTCTCATAGATGCTTTACATCGTCATTGGAGCCAACATCCTGGCAGATCAAGTTTACAAAAATGGAAAGATATTGATGAGATCTCCAAAAAATTGGGGATGAAGAACATGAGCCATAAAATTCTTGTGGAGGCTAAACAAGATATTATAATAGAAACATTGTATCCCAGATTAGATGTCGAAGTCTCACGTCAAATGATCCATTTATTGAAATCACCATTTTGTATACATCCTGGGACAGGAAATGTTTGTGTTCCATTTGATGCTACTAAGGAATTTGATCCAACAACCTCACCAAATTTGCGTCAAATACAGCAGCAGATAGAAGCATGGGATGTCAAGCACCAGGGAACATTGAACGATAGAAAAATTCATGATTGGGAGAAAACCTCAATGAAGCCTTACGTTGAGCTGTTTGCTAAATTTACGAACGATCTAATCAAATCAGAAAGGAGCTTCAAACACGAACGTGATGATGGGGGTGAAGCCATGTCATTTTGAGAATGTACAATTATACATGCAAACTTTGTATAATAAACATATATTTATATATTTACTCCTAACCTCAAATCCATAAATCCACGCTATATCCAAAAAATAATTCATACCACATATTTTAACTAACTCCAGCATCTAGTGAAAACAGAACAGCAGCTTTCGACTAAGGAACTGACAAACCCTTCATTTTTGGGAGAACTTATATTTTTAAGTTTTATTTTGTGATGGCCATTCCCATGAACCCACTCCAATACCTCAGAATCGTCATTTATGGTAAAACTACCTGAACTAACCGATATATTGACCTCATCAGATGGGAAATGCCACTGAGGTAGATAAATCCGAGTTGGAAGAGTTCTGGTATCACCGTTGATCTCCAAAGAGTATTCCAAATCTTTCAAGTTAAACTCTGAGTCAACAAACTTGCCGCTAATGCATATAGGGTATGGACGAGTTACAGCATCAATGGCCCGGAAACCATTATGGCTTGGTCTAATAGAAGCTGACGTATGATGGAAACCTTTGTCACTTTTTAAGGAGAGTGATGTTTCTGGAGTATCGTTATTGGAGTCGAAAATGGACGAATTGGCTGTGTCAACCGTGCTGTCAGTTGGCAACTCTTTAAAATTCAGTTGTTGTCTTTTGGTGACCAATTTTGGATAGTTGAAGCCATCATAATTATCTTTCGACCAGACAGAAAAATCTTCATTATTGAACCTATCGCCCCATTTATGAGAATTTTCGCCCGTGTAGCACCACCATGTGAATGACAGATTTGAATGTTCTAACGCATACCCGAAAGCGTCTATAGCATCGGTTTGTTCAGAAAAATTTTCATCTTTATATGCTTTCCTATCGTTCAAGCACATAGGCATACCTATTTCAGAGAAAACAACGGGGATGTTCTTGCCTAAATTATCTTCAGACTCTAATTTCATCTCATATAATTGCTTTCTGAAACTCTTTCTTATCTCTGTTTCACCAAACACTATTCCAAAAATAGGGTTTCGGTATCGACCTCTGATGATTCCCAAAGTATCGACATTATACCATCTATTCCAAGTTCTGAACATGAGAGTCATACCGTCATAGTAATGAGGACAAAATACTGTGTTGTTGTCAATAACATCAGTACCTTTCAAATGTGGAGGAATCTGTAAGGTTGGAGGCTGAAGAAACATTATGGTTTGCGGAAGAACAGCTCTAATTGCAGCTTTGTAGCCCTTATAAAAATTCACAAAATCTGTATTAATGAAGGCTCTCTCATCTAGTTTTTCCCCTGTGCGTGGATTGATGCCAAAATACTCAGGCATTAATAACTTTTGCTTTTCAATATCCCAAACGCCATTCTGAGCCCAAATGCACTTACCAAGTTTCCAGTCTTTATTTCTTTTAAATCCATAATGCTTGTCATAAGAATCGTCATCGAGCCACGCTGTTACACCCTTGGGGTCAACAATCTTTGTGCCAATTTTTCTCACACCGAAAATTGAAATCTCATACTCTTCAACCTCAGTCTTGATACCCATTCCTAGTTTGAGAGATTCAAAAATATTAGGACAAGTTCCTCTTCTTAAATTTTGCTCATCAGGTACTTTAGATGCGTCCGCAATAGTAATATATCCAGAATTCGGTTCATTCATCGATTCGACACCAAGGATCAACTCATCAAACAACGATGGCTCGAGTTTGTATAAACCTTTGATAAAATACTGAATAGCCTTTGTGAAATGGCCTTGTAAATAGTCTTGAATGTTTTCACCATTGATCGTGGCATTTGGGGCATGAGTTTTGCCGCAGAAGAACAAAGCAAACATTGTTCCAGCAGCAAGGCGTCTATAGTTTGTCGGCCACAACATATCTGGATAGCTTCTAGGATCTGGAGGGAAGTAGTTCTGGAGGATAGCAGCCTCATTAGCGTTGAATTTCCTTGGATCGAACCCTGCGGCATAAAGGGTCCATAGAGGAGCACCATCACCACCACAGTACCTCGACCATACATCCTGGTGCGGATCAATATACACATATACCCCACCCACCTCACGAATCACTTTGAGAACATCAACAGTGTATTTGATGAACTCCTCATCGTAAATTCCTGGGCCTTCATGTTCTATCGCTTCCCAGGTAATGATGTATCTTATGGAGTTATAACCTAGACTTTTGATTCGTTCAATATGAACTGCAACCTCATGGACAGGATATGGCCTTCCCACAAATGAGACATGATCACCCTCAAAAAATAGCCCATTGTCCCCTTCTGCTGATCTATAAGTTGGAAAGTTCGGCGTATAGGGGAATTTAGATCCTCCATCTAGGTTCACCCCTCTCAAGTTTATCGTTCTACCCTCTTCATCCACAAATCCTCCTTTACCATCAGTCGATATCTTTCCAGTGATAAGAGTCATTCTTCTTCTACAAAGCGGAGTTACCAACTTGAAGAGCCTCGACCTTCTCAACAATAGTTTCCACGTTTTTGTGACTATTATTATTGTTCTTTGTAGGTATTGCTGTATTAGCCGAAAACAGCAAAAATCACAAATTGTTGCGGCTAACAACAAAATTTTCTATAAACTCATCGCATTACAATAATGGAAATTATTATTAATTAAACTTCTTGTGCGAGCGACCACTGAAGTAATACTGTAATGAGTGAGGAACAAGAAAATTTCATAGATGTTAACGAGGTTGAAGAAGTTTTCGATACGGGCAATGATGCAGAGCCTATGAGCGAGGATGAAGACGACTATGTTGAAGATGTCGAAAATATCGAAGAGATTGAAGATCAAGATCACGATCAAGAAGCCTTAGAGATAGACATCTCCAATAATTCAACGACATACTTTGATAAGCACGAAGACTCAGTCTTCACTGTTTTCTCTCATCCAACCTTACCCTTAGCAGTTTCTGGTGGGGGTGATGATACCTTATACTTATGGACTACTCATTCAGTCCCACCAAAATTTGTTCAGCAGATAAAAGGGCATAAAGAATCTGTTATCACTGGTGGATTTACAAGTGATGGTGAGTTTTTGATCACGGGTGATATGGCTGGAAGAATACTCGTACATCAAGCGCATAAAATGGGCCAAGTATGGAAGTTATTTGGTGAGTTAGAAGAAGTTGAAGAGATTGTCTGGATCTCTGTACATCCGACTCAACCAATTTTTGCTTTTGGAGCTGCAGATGGTAGTGTCTGGATATATCAGATAACTCCTACTCTAGAGCAAATAATGAGTGGGTTTTCTCACCAATCAGAGACTACGGGTGGTATTTTCACGGACGCGTCAGATTTAGATTCTCTTCATTTGGTTACTATCTCCACAGATGGATCAATAGTTAAATGGAATGGCTACACTTCACAAGTTGAATTTAAACTTTCTGAAACTGACTTCAAAGGTCAGGTACTACCCTGGATAAGTTTATCTCTGCAGAATGACGAATCGAACATTATTGCAGTTGGATCTAACGAAGGCACACTCGCTATTATCAATACCAACAATGGTACAGTTGCAACCTCACTAAGGGTAGTTGAGCTTCAACAGCATCAGGAGGAGCTAGACGCTAGTATAGAAACCATCAGCTGGAGTGATACTTTACCACTGCTAGCTATTGGCCTAGTTTCAGGATCTGTTCTGTTGTTTGATACTAAAACATGGAGAGAAAGACACTCCATTGTCTTGGATGATGCTATTACAAAAGTACAATTCATAAATGGAACACCATATCTGGTGGGATCTTCAATGAACGGAAAAATTTATAAATGGGATGCCAGAACTGGTAGCGAAGTATTTGTTGGGGTTGGTCACAATATGGGTATCTTAGACTTCAGTGCTATTGAAAACGGCAATAAACTGATCACCGCTGGAGATGAGGGTGTATCATTAATTTTTTCTGCACCAGCCGCTTCTTCAATAGCCAATTAATATTAGATTTTCATTTATTCCTTTGAGCGTAGAGCGAAGAGCTGTTTCTGTATGCGCACTCCATCACCATATAAATTTCTAGAAAATTCTAGTGCTTCTCGGAGAATGTGTCACTTTTCTGGCATTTTCTATGAAATTTGCCACTTGTTTCCAGAGAAGATGCATAGGAGAAGCGTATAAAATGGGAATTATTTCCAGTAGATTTTCAGGAACAGTTACATATATTTAATTTCCAGCTCCATCCCAGCATCACTATTTGGACCTCGTTGATATATATATATATATATATTACTAGGATGCTTTCGTTTGATTACTCCCCACTGTTGAGAAACTCCATTAACTCCTTTACCTTGAACCCTTTATCAGTGGCTCCTTCTGCATGCAGCCCTGTGCAATGCCAACCAAGCAGAAGAATAATTAGACAAACGAGACCACAGTTTCGTCGCTCTGCACACAATCGTGTTGTTCCAAGATCTGCTTTTATCAATTTGGTTTCCACCACTCAAGTACCGGAGATTTATTCAAGAGTCATTGAGAAACCAAACTCATATATAATACAGGTCAGAAAAAACAATTCTAACAATTATCACGGCTATTCCGTCCTCTACAAGCTAATCAATGATAAAATCAGTGTTGAGATACAGTCTGAAGCAGACGATTTTTACAAGATTTATCAATTTGATAAGTCTTTGGTTGATATTGACAATGTTTCCTGGCAAATAGCATCAGGAATCTTGAGCATCACAATCCCTAAACAAACCGTTTCTGGACGATTTGTTTTGCAACCTTCAGTTCGTGTAAGAGGCGCTTCTCCACACATCATGCAGGACAACAAAGAAACAGACGGTGGTTCGGATTGTTCTAAGTTAGAAACGGAGTCAAGAAACGAGCAAGATCAGGAAATGAGTGACTCACACGATTCCTTCGAAGGGTCTGAACAGACAACAGAGGGACAAGAATCTAGTGAAACCTCCTCTTCCTCAGAAGGTGAATCAACGAGAACAGACAGAATCATCTCTATTCCAATAAATTTTCAAGATTCTTCAAATGATTTTGAAGTATTGAGACCAACTATAAAAAAAGCCTTGAAGGAGAAGGAGGACGGCAAATCGCGCACCGAATCAGAGGCCGGACTTGGAAGCGCTGAAGCCCCATCGCCAAAACTACCTAAACTGACAAAAAGGGTTTCACTTGAAGAAGTCGAAGATGAAGCTTTGCTCTGAAGTATCAGTGAATGAAAAGTTTGACTTATAATGATTGTGTATGTTAATTCTAGAATAAAACAATAGACTGTTCTGAACGTTTCATCTGTAGAACTTATAAGGTAGTGACTGACTAAACTCTACTAGAGTTTTACTGGTAATTCTATTGGTATCAGTCAGAGACAGTCAAAGATCTCCCTCTTAAGGCTGAACATCTTATCTGGATGAAGTAAATGCAACTCTCGTACCAAGGGGGAGTAATGCATGGTGCCTTAAATAGATGCATTGTGTTGCTTTCATTTCTAATAAAGATCACCTCTTCATTCTCTCGCTACAATTAGCCATTTAAATAAATAATGTTGATTAATTTTATATATGTATCATATACGGAACATGAAATTACCCAAGAGTAAAAAATAACAAAACCACAAATCGCTGATCAATAAATAAATAAGATTGAGTTTTATACGTAATCAATTTTATATAATGTCTCCAACCTGTCATGGACAAACCTAAGATTTTTAAGCAGAGCCAGCTTTGGCTTTTTCTTTTCTTGCTTTAGCAGAGGCAGCCATCTTATTCAATGCAGAACCATATTTGAACCATTCAATTTGTTCAGAGTTGTAAGTATGAGATAATGGGGTTTCCCATGGTTCACCATCTTTTGGATGAACTCTCAATGTGACGTTTTTAGCTGGTGCCAATTCAGTCAAACCCAAGATGTCAACTGTATCATCTGGGTTAATTCTGTCATAGGCTTCTGGTTCGACAAAGTTTAATGGAAGTAAACCTTGTTTCTTCAAGTTAGTTTCGTGAATTCTGGCAAATGATTTGGTTATAATAGCGAAACCACCCAAGAATCTTGGTTCCAATGCAGCATGTTCTCTTGAAGAACCTTCACCAAAGTTTTCACCCCCAATAACAACCCATTTAATACCCTTATCTCTATAAGCACGAGCGGTATCTGGAACACCAGAGTATTCACCAGTGTAGTGGTTTTTAACGGTGTTGGCTTTTTTGTTTTCAGCGTTAATAGCACCAATCATATAGTTGTTTGAAATGTTTTCTAAATGACCACGATATTTCAACCAAGGACCAGCCATTGAGATATGATCTGTGGTAGTTTTACCTAAGGATTTAATCAAAATTGGCATATCATAAGCATCTTTACCGTCCCATGGCTTGAATGGAGTCAATAGTTGTAAACGGTCTGAATCTGGAGAAACTTGAACGTTAACTTGGGAACGGTCAGCTGGAGGTGCTTGGTAGGTATTTTCACCTGGATCATAACCTCTGGATGGTAAACCATCACCATGTGGTGGTTTCAAGAAAAATTCTTTGCCATCAGCACCGACCAATTTATCAGTAAGTGGGTTAAATCTCAAGTCACCTGCAATGGCATAAGCAGTAACTAATTCTGGAGAGGCAACGAAAGCGTGGGTATCTGGGTTACCATCATTTCTGGCTGTAAAATTTCTGTTGTAAGATGAGACGATTGTATTCTTATCACCTTTCTTGATATCTCTTCTGTCCCATTGACCGATACATGGACCACAAGCATTAGCTAAAACAATTCCACCAAATTCTTTGAAAGTTTCCAATTGACCATCTCTTGCGATGGTGGCTCTAATTTGTTCAGAACCAGGAGTGACAGTAAATAAAGATTTGGCTTTGATACCGTGGTCAGCAGCATCCTTGATGATAGAAGCAGATCTTGACATATCTTCATAAGATGAGTTTGTACAAGAACCAATCAAACCAACCTTCACCTCTAAAGGCCAGTCATTCTCGATAGCAACCTCTTTCATTTTAGAGACTGGAGTCGCTAAATCTGGAGTGAAAGGACCGTTGATGTATGGTTCTAAGGTGTTCAAATCAAGCTCAATAACTTGATCGTATTCAGCACCTTCATCTGCTTTTAGGAAATCGTTTTGGTAAACTTTACCAAATTCAGCAATCTTACCTCTACCAGTGGCATTCAAATAGTCAACCATAGATTTGTTGAATGGGAAAACAGATGTAGTAGCACCAATTTCAGCTCCCATATTACAGATGGTACCCATACCAGTACATGAAAAAGTGTCGACACCTTCACCGAAATATTCAACGATTTTACCTGTACCACCTTTGACAGTAGTGATACCAGCTAATTTCAAAATAATATCCTTTGGAGAAGTCCAGCCGTTCATTTTACCAGTCAAATGGACACCCAAAATTTTTGGAGCTTTCAATTCCCATGGCAAGTCAGCAATGACATCCACAGCATCGGCACCACCGACACCAATAGCTAATTGACCCAAACCACCAGCGTTTGGAGTATGTGAATCTGTACCAATAATCAAAGCACCTGGGAACGCGTAGTTTTCCAAAACAATTTGATGAATGATACCTGAGCCTGGTTTCCAGAAACCAATGTTGTATTTTGCGGTTGCGGTAGCTAAGAAATCGTACACTTCCTTGTTAAGACTTATAGCTCTAGCTAAATCTTTTGCACCACCAACTTGAGCTTGAATCAAATGATCACAATGCACAGTTGCTGGAGTGGCAACCTGAGGTAAACCAGCAGACATGAATTGCAAGATAGCCATCTGAGCGGTAGCATCTTGACAGGCAACTCTATCCGGTCTCAACTTCAAATATGAAACACCTCTCTCGATTTCTTGCCCATGAGGATCATCCAAATGACCGTACAATATCTTTTCGGCGTAGGTCAAAGGTCTTTTTAATCTGTCCTTGACTATATTGACATTTTCCAAATGCTTCTTATACTGGATGAAGGAGAAATCTTCCAACAAGTTCTGATTAACTTTGGAGTCTCTTGTTATGTTTCCAGCAACAGTAGCCAAGCTACGCGTGAGTTTTGTGTTCTATCAACAATTTACTGTTAGCATAATCGCGTCACGCTGGAAAGAGCAAAAAACACATTGTGGACAAGAACTGTTGTTGGAGGTGCAGCACCCCTCACACCAAACCCTTGCCCCTCTAAATTAAAGAAAACACACATACTTTCAAAGAGTTACGAGCAGACAACATCTTTTCTTCCAAACAGTTACTAGATTGACTGCAAGTCGATCTTTCAACAGAATCCAAAAAAAAGAGTTAAGAGTGTTGGAAACCACCGTTGGAGAAATCCATCTTTTTAAATGCTGGAAGTGCTGATAGAAAAAATCACTGTATAAATCCGGTAAGGGACACATGCATGGTCATTCGTAGTGAGTGATGAGTTGCATTTCGAAGGGGACAGCCGCTGTGTATAAAGAGAAAGCATTGAATTAGGGAAATTTGGAAAGCGAAAAAGATGGCCGGTACGAGAAGGTACTGAAATGGTACACTATATGCTTTCTTGAACATTAACCTGGTGTTTTTGCTGGTTGACAGTCCTGTTCTTCTGCCACGTAATGACATTCGACGGACCGTTCATTGGCTGAATAAGATTTTGTGTTCCCATTTCTGCGGGGCCCACGACGCGGGACCGAGCACTGAGCAGAAATCGCACTGCTCCGAAATCGGTTTTCTGGAGACACAGCGATTGTTGACATTTCAGGAAGCGGCGATTGGCCGGACTTTGGATGGCTGAGTGGAGAAATAGAGTTGGGCCAAAAAAAAAGGTGATGCAGCCACTTGGCGTCAGGGCGTCAGGAATAACATTCAAGTGCTACATGTGCTGGAGGTGAAGTGTTTCGCAATATCTGTTGATTTTTATTTTTTTTTTTTTTGCTCTCCAAAATGCTGCTCTCTTTATACATACATAGAAACATACAATAACACAGTCATATACAAGTCAACAATACACTTTTTGGGGAGGGGGAAGAGAGGAAGGTACCGCAAACGAGTCCTTTTGTTAATACGGGATACCATTCGTCATCTTCTGGAACTTATCGTAGCCAACTGTAAACATACTCTCATACGACTTTTTAATTAACCGCTTTAATGAACTGATAACATCCTTGTCGTCCTTATTCAAGAAGAAACGATTTGTGAGGTTCTTTATAGTCTTTTCACCTTTGAAACATGGTAGTCCGCTGCTTAGCATTGGTCTTACATTACCTATGATCAAAGACGCGAAGGGGCGAATAGCCAAAAAACCTTTGATGAACAGCTCTTCAAACATGGCAAAGGACTCAGTCTCATTTGATCCACCCATCACCTTCACCATTTCCTTTGTTAGCTTGAATGGAACAGCTTCGAATTTGACACCTCCAGGAACAATATCAAAACAGAAACCGAAATCAATGTGTAAGATATGACCTTGATCGTCATACATGATGTTACCATTGTGTCTATCTTTGAATTGTAGTAAATAAGAAATTATACTGTAAGCAGCCAGTGATTTCACGAAATTATTTCTTGCATTCTCAAACTCAATCGAGTTCTCGTTCCCAAATTTACTTATGAAGTATTCATATAACCCATTAACTGCTTCCCTTCCTAACATATCTCTCGAAATGGAGTTCGGCAAGACATCAATCACACCACAACCAGGCGCTGTTGCAGTGACTCTGTATGGGAAACAGTACAAGTCTAGCCCTGAATTTTCCCAGACGCTCTTGAAAATCGAAATCAACTGCAAGGCCAGAACGTCTTGTCTGCAGTCATCACCAACTTTGAAAATAGCACTTTGCCATTTCTCAATTGCAACCTGTTGACCGTTGTGCTCCTGGACTTTTTTGATTTTGAAAGTCGCCATGAAAGGAGCTTTGGCATGCGACTGTAATGGTTTTCCCGAAGTTCTGTTGATATCCACTATAGTTCCATCTGGGTTACTTGGTAAATAGACGTTCTGTACAACAACAATTTTGCTCATCTCCTCATCAATCTTGGCCTTTTTTTCTGCTTTGGTCTTCTTGATATATGGCTTTAATTTACCTGAGATGTCAGTTACCTCGTTGAAGAACTTAAATTCTGTGTCAAAGAAAACTAGATCTTCCTTAGTGAACGACGCGATCATTTTCTCTCTAACAGAGTCTAGAACTGGCTTGATGCTATCCTCTACCGTAGACTCTTCATCCTTGTAACGATTTGCTAACATGTTCCATATGATTTGGTGCGCGAATAGCTGATTAACCTTACCTGTTTCCACGATAAACCTACCAACGTATCCTAATGGATCCGATCTCAAGCACTGAACAATCTGCGGAACATAGAAGAATGTCAAATTGATATCATGCGACTCTAATGATCTCATGTTGTATTGAATGACATAAGGGTTCTTGAAATATGCGGATTGGAACAAGTTGATAGAATCAGTAGGAGATATTGGTTTCGCAAACAACAAGTATTTGTACAGTTTTGGTGATTGCAGCAAGTATGGCACACTCTCTTGAAATTGCGACGACTTTTCAGGGTATTTTGAGATTATATCACTCAATGCTTTTTCTAAACTGGGGAATCTATCAGCAAGATTGATTGCTAGTCTTGGATTGATACTGAATGCATATGATATCAAAGCAGAGTCAACTTTAGGCGATTCACCTTTAAACTCGACTGGATTAGTCGAAGTCAGCCATATCAATGTTCTGGAAATCTCATCTTTGAGAAATATCAAGCTCAGAAGTTTCTTGTAAACCAATTTCTCTGGCGATGGTAGTATTTTGACTCTTTCATAAAGTTCCACCAATAAGTTGTAATCAACTCTAACGTTTAAATCATTACCTCCGTACGGATAGTGGCCCTTTCTATGATACCACGAGAGCAATCCGTCATAAACTGATTCAGACAGTTCAACCAGATATTTGGAGTTAGTTTTCAAATGCACATTCAAAATATCTAAACCTAATTTCACCAGTTCATTCCGAATAAGTCTGGAATATGGATGCAAGCTAGCTCTGTTCAGATTATCAAGGCCAAGCTTAATACCTCTGGTAAAGATTCTCAACAAATGAACACTCTGATAAAGTGTCCCTTGAAAATTAGATGCAAACAGTTTTATTAGATGCAAATGGGCTTGCAAGTTTTTCAAGACTATCTTCGAATGGTAATCAATATTTTCTTTATCAGTAGGAGCATAAGTCATTCTCAGAAAGGCTTCATCTGATAAATCAAAAGATTTCGAATACAAGCCTTTTCCTTCTTTGATAGAATCCTCCCAATTGCTCACAATTTCACTAATCATTAAAGATGCAATATCGCTACGCTCTTTAATAATGCTCAACCATATGGTGGTGGAATATTTGATGGTATTTGCATTGAAAACAGCAAACGGTAATGAGACTAAATTCCTGATCAAGCCAGCACTTTCCTCATGTTGATTAAGAATCAAAAGACTAGCAATGGAGTCCAAAATATCTAGAAGAGAGTCATCGGAAATTTCTTCCCCACTAGAAATTCTGCGTTTTAGATCAACAATATCAGTTGCATTAGTTTTACGTAAAGTGTCGATCGGGACAAAACTAGCTTTTTCTGTAACGATTCTTGATCTCCAACTGTACTGTGATAAAAAGCCCGAAATTGTGTTGGGTTTGGTGTCAGCTGTTGAAGCTATAGTAGACAAATCTAGGTCGCTTGATGAAATCTTGCCTGCAAGCTCGACAGCAAATGAAACACCAAATTCAACATTTTGAGATCTTCCCCCATAGATGCCTAGTTCTGCAATGTAAGCTTGCAGCAAACTTTTCATGTCTTGACTTCCTTTGCTCAACACGCTAGAACACCAATCTCTTGCCTTTTTATGCAGCTTTTCTAAAGTACTAGTTCTCCATTTGATAGAATCAGATAGAGTCAATTTGATTTTTGAATGTTTCAGATAAAATTCATGCTGTGGCTCAAACTTGTTAGTGCTTAAATCGACTACGCCATCAAATAATAGCGTCAAAATATCGAGTAGAGTGAATAAACTCTGAGAATGATATAAGCTTGATGGAAGTTTCGATATGAAAAGATTTGCACACTGAAATGCGGCATCTTGAAGATCGTAATTTCTGTTACAGCAGAAAATCAAAATTCTCGTCAACTGAAGGGAGATGCTGTCAGCAGTAAAATGAGAATTTTTAATTCCTGTGGTTGATAGTTTAACAAATCTCTGAATCAATGAAATGGCAATAGAGCCAATATATTTTTCAATATTTGTTTTGACAATAGAGGGGTCCGAAAAATAGGATAAAATTGTTGAACAATCACCAGTTCTGACTCTTAGATCTTCTAACAAAGAAGTAGCAGATAGGAACATTAATCTTGGATACGAGAGCGTACGTATCTCCAAACTGTTAGAGTTTGACACACCACCAATTATGTGTTTCTGATCTTTCACATTATGATTTGAGGAGCCCCTGCGGAGCACTGTGTTTAGTTCGAATGAAGTTTCGGTATGCAGTCTTGGTAGCTCAGATGCTAGGGGAGGAGAATTGAATGCGATTATCTCTAATTCTGGTCTAAATTTTTCAGTCAATGTTGAACTTTCGTTATAGCCATGAACAACCAAATTGAACCAAAAATTTCTGAAATGGGTATAAGAATCTAAATCATCCGCACTTAATTCCAACGGCTTATCAGCTGGCAATAATGCAGCCAATGGTTTGAAAAAATAAGATACTTGTTTGGCAATTTGAGAAATTACACCATGTGATCTATGGTGCTCAATAGTCTGTACGTCCCCTCTACTAACAGTGTTGTTCAGGATCTCGTTTAGATAAACAAAGTACAGCTGATGAGTACCCTTATTCTCTGTTAGGCGCTTTGAGACATTGATTCTAGCATTTATGACAGCATTGATAAAATCTTCATCGCCATCGTGAATTGCTGTATTGAGACCTTGGTCGAAAAGCTTTGTTACTATCAAAAATTCCTTTTCGTATAAGCTTGGTGCAATTTCAGATAACCCATTTAATAGATAGTAATCCAGCTCTTTGGAAACTTTTCTGAATTTTTGAGATAGAACCGTTACTGTTAGGTCTGTGATCGTCTTGTCATCATAAACTTTCGCTATTTCAATGACAGAAGTGATTGCATTTTGAAAAATGTGATTAGGCTTATCTGGTGTAGCTATCTCTGGCGTCAAAATTACAGAAGAGTTCAAGTTCAAGGAGTTGACAGTACTGGCACGCGACGCTCTGCGGTTTTCCACTGTTCTATCAATTGTTCCGTTAAAAGTGTTTCTTGCACTATTTAGCTTCAGATCGTTTAGTGCAGCATGAGGAGCGCCATCAGAATCGATGGCAACTAGATTGATTAATGAATAAATCGAAGTTATAATTGAATCTTGGTCCAATGGTTTCAACCCTAGTGCAAAATTTCTGGATATTCTTTTGATGAAAACAGAAGAAACTGAAAGTGTTGAATAATAAGAGACAATGAGAGGCAGTGAGTGTACCAATTGCCCACTGATGTGTTTTCCTGCTTTGAAACAAAGAAGTGAAGACAAAGCAATTATTGTTGGTGAAAGTTCATGATCGACAATTTCTTGAGAATGTGATAGGGAATTTTTAACCAAATCTAAAATTTTGTCAGATGCAACAATATCTACCAACAAACCAGCAGCAATGATATTGAATGACAAGCTTTTAGTATGGAAAGCAAGGCTCACCCGTTCGGTCGATGATAAGTTTATGTAAGTACTTCCATTATCTAGTTCATCGATTTGCGCCAAAGACTTTATGACCAAGTAACTCAAAAGATCAGAGTTATCTAGAAGAGACTTCTTAAGTGAGCTCAACGAGGGATCCGCACTATCACCATCATAGTCCAAGCAAACTGCTTCCAATATTATGTCAATCAAGCTTTCACCTTCTTGATTCAAATTTGCTTTATATGAGAAGAAGGAAAAGACCACTCTGTTAGAGAATGCCTGGAGTAGTTTTGTGAATAACAAGGATGAGAATTCATTGCCAGTGGATTTATAAGAAAGTAAATAAGTATAGTCATATTCATCCTCCAATGATGCTGAGATAATAGACTCGACGGAGTCTAGGAAATCAACAGAGAACAAACCATGTAGTTCCTTTAACACAAATTCATCTGTTAGCGATTTATTGTCAACAAAAGAATTTAGAAGACCAATTAAACTGAAATAAGAAGCCAATTTTACATCTGATTTGAAAGAGTTAATATAATTCTGGAACAGATTGATAGACTGCCGTAGTAATGATGGGAATGCATTGGTTAGTGCAATAACTGCAGTTGTCAGTGCCTGGGTTAATTGTTCCCAGGGTGAAGGACTCAATTGTAAACTTTTATGCGATTTAAATTGTTGGAAGGGCGAACCCAGGAAATAAGGCGACAGCACTTCTAGTAGCCCCTGTGCTTGTTCAAAATTAACTACCCACTTGGAGCTTTTCGCTAGGGCAATGATTATTTCAAGCTCTTTATGGGTCTAAAGATGATGTTAGCGTTTTCTCTAGTCTAGTGGAAAATATAACCGAGAGAACTTACTATTGGTACACTTGATACATTATTCGAGCTTGTGATTGCGCTCACAAGTTTGGAAATATCGTTGCAAAACGCATCAGTTTTCTTCGGATTGTTGTTTGTGCTGCCATTGACATGCCCATTTTGTTGCGGCCCTTGATATTCGTCAAGGTTACCGAGGGAAAAAGCAGCCAGCTTTTCCAGCGCTTTTGAGCGAATGGAACCTCTTTCTATCCTATGAATCAAATTATTAATGAGATGCAGGACGATCGGATGTAGATGAACTTACCCAAAGGACTCCATTGCGGGCTAGAGTATTTTGCTCGTTAGAGCTGTTTATACCCAGTTCTCGACAATAAATTTTAACCCTTTTGATCGAGCTAATTTCGGTAATTGCACATCACAGTTACAGAGCTACAATGTTGTAATTAAACAGGAAAAAGAAGCAGGAATGTCTGTTCATTAAGTTGACGAAGAAACATTATGGTGCGCCTCATCTAACAGGAGCTTTGCGTTTGTATCCTGCTGCCCTATCTACTGTACAGAAAAGGGAAAGATAACCCCCGTTGACACTATTATGTTGGAACCGCGAAACCCAGCAGTGTATTATAAGGTGAGCCGTGCCGAGAAACAGGCATATATTGCAAACTGAAAGACATACCACAGTCAACAAAACGTCGTTAGTCAGGGAAACATTCTATGCGAGAGAAAAAAGAAATGATTAAATGCAAGAAACACAAATTCTCAAGAGTAGGTTTCAATAAGAGTATCACGTAGATTACCAGATATGGCTTCCGGTTGAGCATCTTGTAGTCTGAATATACTCTCGATGACACTGAGTTCCGGAGCAGTAGTGTCAAGGCCTGCAACTGCCAGCCAATCGTTGACAACGATACCTGCACCGACGACGGAAGAACCACGGTTCACTGTACCGGCAACCAAAGGGACCTGTAATAGAGATGACAACTCCTCCTGATCGGCGATGGAAGTTTGCGGATGTACGATACCACCCTGGTTAGATAATGAACAATAGGAGCCCACTAGAACATTCCCAGCAATGGTTTGTCTGAACACTTCAACACCCAGCACATCTGCAATCAGCTCCTCAGTTTCACGTTCAATGTCAGGATGTACTAGTGCAACGTAGTCATTACAGCAAATGACATTACCCAAGGCCGATAGTCTCTCTTCAACTCTTTGGATCTTTACAGAATCAGGAAGAGAGTTTCTCAAGTGCATCAACTCTTGGTCAGTTGTTTGTGTAGGGACTAGAAGGCCTCTTCTGTTACCAGCGGTCATTCTACCAACAATACGGGTACCTGCAATAGTAGTATGAGCAATAGGTATAACATCTCCTAATTCCGCCTCAAAAGCTGAGTAAAAGTTTTCAGAGCCACCAACAGCCACCAAACAGTACGAGTTCGTTAGCTTGGAAAAAACACCAACTTCATTAGAATTTTCAAACTGAGTTCTTGATGCCATCCTGTAAGTATTCAAAATAGAAATCAGCAACAGTAGTTGTAGTGGAGAACTATTTTTCCTTAGCAATACTGAGACCTTTTCAAGATGAATCGATTACTTTAAAGAAAATTTTTTGTGCATAACAGTAGTGGCCAGATCAAAATATTTCCCACAAAGCAATGAGTAAGTAGGAAAGGGAAAGGAGGGTAATAGACACTTTAGCAGTCTGAACATGGTGAAGGTGAAGGTGAAGGTCAAAGTCAAAGAAGGCCTCAAACCATGGGTTGTATGGGAAGACTACATTGCTGCGACTAGAACCAACAGTGTTATAATTGGGGGTACTGGGAACAATTGTGCCTCCGTTTGATTGTCTCACGCTGGAGGGATGCTGAGGAAAACTATTGTATACGATGCTAATGATGATGATGATGATGGGCTTATTTCACATCCCTGTATGATTGAATACAAAAACAAAAAAAAAAACAGTGGACCAATATTCCCCTGACCAGGAATAAAGATTTCGAGAAAAAAAAAAAAAAAAATAAACGAAGAGTACCCAATGCTATATAGATCAAAACACTATAAATATCACACAGGTTGGGCGACTCATTATTATCGTGAGGTTCGTAATAGTCAGCGAGCTGAATGGCGAAGTCCCTTGTGTTTTTTTTTTTTTTTTGCGATCTTTATGTCTCAGAGTGCGAAGCTATATATGAACTGACATTTATGCAAGTCGGACTGCAACTGGCGCGATCATCAACGCACACTACTGCTGCCCTACAAGCACAAGCACAAGCCAAAACCAAACCCTTGAAAAGTAAAACGCCTTCATTGTGTGTCTTCTCGACAAATGTAGTGAGCCAACAATCCACACTCTCTGCCCAGGCTGGAGATTGGATTATCACTCGTTGCCTGCCTCAATGCCCTTTTGAGTTTACACTGCTCTATTGTTGTGTATGTAGCTGGAGTAGTAGTGCACTTACCATGTTGGCTTTTCACTCCAGAAGCTTCTGGCAAAATCAGTAGATACAACAAAGAAGCGAGACAAAATTGCACTTTGAACCCTGTCCACCCGAGCTCAACGATATAAAAAGAACGAGTCCTCGACTTTCCTAGGGTGAACCAATTGATGGAATCCAGTAATTATAGAAGACTATCAGATACAAATACAGATTAAAGATGGACGAATCACAATTCACAGATAGAGCATTGGCAATAATAACCAATGCGCAGAAACTTGCTGAAGAACATGCACATGCCCAATTGCTGCCAATCCATTTGCTTGCCGCCTTCACTAGTAAGCCTGAAGATGGATCCGTGAGCTATATCCAGACATTGCTTGAGAAGGGTCGTTTCGACTATCAGGCTTTTGAAAGAATCGTGAACAAGAATTTAGTTAGAGTACCTTCGCAAAATCCTGCCCCTTCGCAAGTGACTCCAAGTTACGCCACAGGCCAAATATTGGCTAAATCTACCAAGATTAAGACTCAACAGAAAGATAGCTTTGTTGGCCAGGACCATATTTTACAAGCGTTATTGGAAGACTCTACGATCAAATCAATCTTGAAAGAAGCTGGTATTCCTGAAGAAAATTTGAAGCAACAGATCCTACAGTTGAGAGGCAATCAAAAGATTGACTCTAGAAGCGCTGACACAAACCAGGAATTGGAATACCTGACAAAATATGCTGTTGATATGACAGAGCTGGCAAGACAAGGTAAGCTGGACCCTGTTATTGGAAGAGAAGAAGAAATTAGATCAACAATCAGGGTTTTGGCTAGAAGAATCAAGTCTAATCCTTGTTTGATTGGTGAGCCAGGTATAGGTAAAACCGCTATCATTGAAGGTGTGGCTCAAAGAATCTTGGAGAATGATGTTCCAACTATTTTGCAAGGATGTAAATTATTCTCCTTGGATTTGGCTTCCTTGACTGCAGGTGCTAAGTATAAGGGTGACTTTGAAGAAAGATTGAAAGGTGTCTTGAAAGAAATCGAACAATCAAAGACCTTGATCATTTTGTTCATTGATGAAATTCATATGCTGATGGGAAACGGTAAAGACGATGCAGCCAACATCCTCAAACCTGCATTGTCCAGAGGTAACTTGAAAGTCATTGGTGCAACTACAAACAATGAATATAGGGCGATTGTCGAGAAAGATGCTGCATTCGAAAGAAGATTCCAAAAGATCGATGTCAAAGAGCCAACTGTTAGAGAAACTGTTGCTATTCTAAGAGGAATTCAATCTAAATACGAAATTCACCACGGTGTCAGAATATTGGACTCTGCTTTGGTCTCTGCTGCTCAACTAGCCAAACGGTACTTGCCATATAGAAGATTACCAGATTCTGCTATTGACTTAGTTGATATCTCGTGTGCGGGAGTTGCTGTTGCGAGGGACTCGAAACCAGAGGAGTTGGATTCTAAAGAACGTCAATTACAGCTAATTCAAGTTGAAATAAAAGCTTTGGAAAGAGATCAAGAAGCTGATCCAACAACAAAAGAAAGATTAAAACAAGCTAGACAGAAGGAAGCTTCGCTTGAGGAAGAATTGAGACCTCTTAGAGAGAGATACAATGAAGAACGTAAAGGTCATGAAGAGCTAACGCAAGCGAAGAGAAAATTGGACGATTTGGAAACAAAAGCTTTGGATGCTGAACGTCGTCATGACACAGCAACTGCCGCTGATTTGAGATACTATGCTATCCCTGCTGTTCAAGAGAACATCAAAGCACTAGAGGAACAGGTTGCTGAAGAAGAACAGAAATCTGGAGCAGGTTCTTTGATTCAAAACGTTGTTGACCCTGAAACTATTGCTGAGACTGCTGCAAGACTGACCGGTATACCAGTCACCAAATTGAGCGAATCCGAAAATGCTAAATTGATTCACATGGAAAGAGATCTCTCAGAAGCAGTCGTTGGTCAAGGTGAAGCAGTGAAAGCCGTTTCCAATGCAATCAGATTATCAAGATCTGGTTTGGCTAACCCTCAACAGCCAGCTTCATTCTTATTCTTGGGTTTGTCTGGTTCTGGTAAGACTGAATTGGCTAAGAAATTGGCTGGCTTCTTATTCAATGACGAACAAGCTATGATCAGAATTGATTGTTCTGAACTAAGTGAGAAACATTCCGTTTCAAAATTGATTGGATCTCCACCTGGATATGTCGGTTCTGAAGAAGGTGGTTACCTAACCAATCAGTTGGCAAGAAAGCCATATTCAGTCATCTTGTTTGATGAGGTCGAGAAGGCAGCTCCTGAAGTTCTGACTGTGTTGCTTCAATTATTGGATGATGGTAGAATCACCTCTTCTCAAGGTAAAGTTGTAAATGCTTCGAACGCCATTATCATTTTGACTTCGAATTTGGGTTCTTCTTACATTGTTTCCCAGCAGACGTCGAAGATTACAGAGCAGACTAGAGAATTGGTTATGACTTCTGTTAGAGGTCACTTCAGACCAGAATTCATCAACAGAATATCATCAATTGTTGTTTTCAACAAGTTGTCAAGAAAGGCTATTCACAAGATCGTCTCTATTCGTCTCAAAGAAATTGAAGACAGATTCAAAGAGAATGACAAGACCTATCATTTGGATGTTTCTCCTGAAGCTTTGGACTATCTAGCCACACATGGCTACAGTGATGATCTTGGTGCTAGACCTTTGAATCACTTAATTCAGCAAGATATTTTGAACAGATTGGCTGTGCTAATTCTAAAGGGACAAATCAAAGATAAAGAAACTGTCAGGGTTATCAAGAAAGGTGATGGATTGGAGGTTATTCCAAATCACGAGCCTGATAGTGATGCCATGGACATCGACGTTGAAGACTGGACTGATGATGCCGAAGATGATATACCTGCCATTTCGGCTGAGGATGTGCAACTCGACTGAGCATTTAAGCTAATATTTAAAGCTCTTTCATAGTTTTAATGTTTTAATGATTAATTAATTGAATGTATCTTTGGTGTAGTACAGATAGATAGCTTAACTATTTTGAGTGGAACTAAATTGAATATAATAAATAAGTGGAATAAATATATTAATTAAAAACCCCCAGACGAAAGTCATTTGAGAGGCTAATTCACAAGTGCGTCAGTTAATGCACCCAATTCAGTAGCTTCCTTCAGCTCATAGATGGTGACTGTACCATTTGAGGAAGTTACATATAGCCAGAATACCAGATCGCTGACTTTCCGGACACCAACGCCTATAATAGTTTCCATTGAATTAAAATCTTTTCTAGTGATAACATGCTCCTCTCTCATTGAATGTAGGCCCCTGTAGCTAACCAGCCTGAAAACCGTAAGGAATCCGGCTTGTGATACAGTGATTACAGCACTCAGTTCAGGTATAAGACGAACAATTGAAAGTCTGTTCGAGAAAGATAAGTCTTCATGCAAAGAAAATTTGAAAAGGTCTCCTGTCATAGCATTACACAAAAGTCTATGCACTCTGAATAAACATACCCTTGATGCTGTTGTTGTAACCAAGAATTTGTCACAGAACATATCTTTGTGAAATTGCGCCGTTGTCGTGATATCTTTCTCAAAATATGCCTTTCTTATTCGATTGCACCTATCAGTGAGTCTCTTCATGTCTCTCTGGCTATTTGGAAGGGTTTTGTCATAGGTAGTAGCAATAGAAAGTAGTTGATACCATGAAGCACCACCTAGATCTGAAGTTAAAAGATGATCGTTTGATAGATTTAGCATACGTGAACTCTTCAGTATATGCATTGTGTCTATAGAATCAGAAGACCCGAGATACTCAGACGTATAAACCTCTTTAAACCATTTACTATCAATATAGTTCACTGACCACGCATCTTCTGGTAGCACAGTCCTGCTGTACACAGTGCATTCGAAATCATACATCTGTATATAGTTGGATGAATCAAAAGTGTCAACTATGATTGGGTACCCTATGGAATTGAGTGAGCCAAGCTCCATCTCGTATTCTGGGTTTGGATTCCTAGTAATTTCAAATATTATGAATTCGCCTGAAATAGAAACACACGAAACATATACCACATTATCGCTAGGATCATCAGTGTGAATGAATGAGACATCTGGGATATTATGTATGATTTGTATTGACATGCAATAGGAGAACCGTCCTTTTTCTAAGTAGAATAAATACAGTCTCTCAGTGTTGTCAGAAACAACAATCATATTTTGGTAGCTATCAAAGCCCCAAGCAGAAGCCTGAACTTTGAGATCATATTTCGGCTCGTGTCGTGTTCCCTTCTGCAAAAGCTCGTCTAATGAATATATCAAAACTCTGCCATCATCTATAGCGCATGACATGACTGTTTCAGAATTGAATTCTGAAATTTTGATAAAATTGATAGTATGTGGGAAGAATGACCAAGTTGCACCACTGCGGTCTCTTCTTGATGTGGAGGAAGGCACAGTATCAACTGTGTGATATAGCTCTTGGGATTTGAATACTAAGATGTGCGTATTAAGTGCAATAAACAGGAATTCTCCATGACATTCAACCAAGTTATTTTTGAACTTCAATGAGTCACTGTAGTTTATTTTGAAATCTTCTATCGTGTTCAATTCCAGAGCATCGTCGTACTTGCTCTGCTTCGAATCAGGAGTGACTTCCATAAGTTCTTGTCTTCTATGCACATCATACCTATCATACGTTCTGAGTACGCTCTCCTTCAACTCACAACCTTCTTTGCCCACATCAGCACTGCTATGTGGTAAGTAAAGATATTCGGTGGAATTACTACCCTCATCAGTCACATAAGTATTACTTTGGTTATAAAATTCATCAACATCATTAGATACCACACTAAGGGGAGTAATGTCGTTAAAAAGGAAGTATCTGTTTAAGCGTCTTTCTTTATCTGCCTGTATAGCTCGCTGTATCAACTCTTCTTCTGGTGCGTCTCCATCGGGTGATAGTGGGGATGAGGGAATAAGTAATGGTGTCAAAGTCCCATCCGTGTCATCTCGCTCAGTGGCCTGAGAAACTTGAGAAAAGAGATTTTCCATGCAGTCCATCCTTCAGTAAATGGGGCCGTCTCACGGGCGATTCAATAACAAGACACACTGGTATCCTGCAAACTGTAGTTTGTGTCCTATTGTTTCCTTAAGCATCACTTTGTTGATATTAAATTCACATTACCCTGCCCTTTTGATTCATAATAGCACATCAGTGACTATAGGTCTACATGAGCGGAGAATACACATTATAATTTTTATATTACAATGGCAGCTTCTCTATTTTTAAGCTTCGGCCATTTTTTTCTTTATATAGGAATCAAGCTCTACTGCGTCTTGGTAAACGACGGAACCTTCTTCATTGTAGAATTTTGCGTTACTGATAATTCTAGAGACCGAGTCCTTAAAAGCTTGAAAAGTTTTAAGTTTTCCAGATTTGAGATCTCTCTTGATCGTACTAATAGAGGTGGGCTGAGGTATGAGCTGATAATAATCTGGATATAGCTTCTTCGATGGCAGTTCAACAAAGTAGTCAGCAAGTCGATGGTCGTCATCTGCCTTTGCTTCAACAGCGGAGTCTAGAATTTCCAATGCCTTTATCGCAAAATCCGGGAGGCCCTTCTTTGCCTTCTTAGTACCTCCGCTAGAGTCTTCAGGTTCTTCAAAATCATTTTCGTCATCAGATGGATCTTTCAATGTCACAGATCTAGATCTTTTCGAGCGACGATCGGGTGTAGGCTCTTCAGAGACTCTTCCAGAGCTTCTTTTACTTCTTCTCTCTCTAGCAGTCCGCTTACGTTCAATAGCAGCCTCCACTGAATCTTGGTCATTATCCATTGCATCTAGCCATTGTTCTTCAGTCAACCCATCGTCATAATAAACACGTTTCTTTTCTCTTGTACGTCCTAATTCTTTAGTTTCTTGTTCAAGATGCCTGCTTATATCTTCTTCAAAGATCTTTGGTAATTCCGCTTTGGTCAACAATCTCTCTTTCCAGCCATCCTCTTTTCTGGATGCAATTTTTTCGCGTGTCGCTCTTTCAAGATCCATCTTGCCAAATAATTCCTTTTCATCATCATTTCTAGCCAAGATCTCATTCAATTCATCGTCGTCTAATTCTTCCTTTTCGTCATCATTTCTTTGACCATCATTTTCTAGCAATTTCTTCAAGAAAGCCTCTTGTTCCTCAGAGGTGGACTTGTTATCAAACTTACCAGCTTGAATGACTTTTCCATCGATGTCCAATTTTTGCAAGGCTCTCTCCAAAATCACCTCCTCAACTGTATCGGTGGTAATCAATCTCAATATTCTAACTTCATTCTTTTGACCTATTCTATGTGCACGATCCTGTGCTTGTAAATCTTGATGAGGATTCCAGTCTGTATCGAATATGATGACTGTATCAGCTGTTTGTAAATTCAAACCTAGCCCACCAGCTCTGGTTGATAATAGGAAACAAAAATATTCACTATTAGGGTCATTGAAAACTTTCAACATATCAGTACGATCGTCAGCTTTAGTACTTCCATCCAGTCTCAAATATTTCATAGCTCTATATCTTAAATAATCTTCCATGATATCCATCACTTGTGTCATTTGGAAAAACATTAAAACTCTGTGTCCAGTTTTCTTGAATTTGGGCAAAACTCTATCCAAAAGTTCAAATTTACCACTACTTCTCCAGAGAAGGTCTGAAGAGCCATGTGTAGGATTTACAACATTCTCAACTTCCTCAAAAACATACGGATGGTTACAAATTTTTCTCAGCTGCATGATCTTGTTGTTTAAGCCTTTGATACCAGACTTTGTTGCACCATGAGCACCAGCGCCAACAAACAAGGCATTATGCTTCAACATTTGCTGGTACAAGACATATTGCAAACCGGAGAGCTTACATTTAACTACCTTTTCAACTTTATCTGGTAAATCCTTTTCGACTTCCTTTTTCAAACGACGCAATAAAAATGGTCTCAAGACTTTGTGTAATCTTCTAATAATCAATAGAGTTTCTTCTTCGGACAACTCCATTTTCTCATAGCCCCCAGTATTTGCAAAGGGTGTATTAAACCATTCATCAAAAGTTTTAACAGAATTGAAAACTTTTGGTAACACGAAATTTAGTAGAGCCCATAATTCCGGCAAATTATTCTGTAATGGGGTACCAGTTAAGATCAAACGATTCTTTGTATGGTAATAAGAGCTCAAGGTCGAGGAGAGCTTAGATTGTGCATTTTTCATACGATGGCCTTCATCGATAATCATATGAACCCATTTAAGTTTTGATAATAAAGGACGATCTTTGATGATATATTCAAACGTAGTTAACAGCACATTGAAGTTCCCGCTTCTGACATCATATGACATATTCTTACGCTGTGCTGGTGTACCTTTATAAATTATGGTCTTTAAAGAAGGGGCCCATTTTTCGAATTCCAATGTCCAATTTGTGATTGTTGACAACGGAACTATGACCAAGTATGGCCCAGGCTGCTTTTTGATTTCAATCAAATACGTTATCAGGGACAACGACTGAATTGTTTTACCCAACCCCATTTCATCTGCAAGAATACCATTCAAATGGTTATTGTATAGCGAAACCATCCACTGTAAACCTTTGAGCTGATATTCTTTCAAAGTTCCGCCGACTAAAATAGAAGGCTGTTTGGTGATTTCTTCTTTAACACTATGTGCAACTTCATAATAATCAATATTTTCGCGCTCATCATCCGTTATTTTAGTTGGATCTGGAAGTTCCCCATTAGCAATTTTGGATTCGGCTTGTTGAGCTCTAACCGCCTCAGACAATGAATCCAAAAATGAGTTTGTTTGTCTCAACAAATGTGTGATTCTAGTGTCCTTTGTCTGGTCTAACAATTTGAGATAAGCCTCTTCATCATTAGATTTCAAGGCAGCCAAACGTTGTTTTGCAGTCTTCTCAAGTTTCTTACCCTCATCTTTTTCAATCTGAGAATGCAATTGAGAAATGGATCTAGCGAAGGAAAACCTTTGACTTAGTGCATCTTGTCTCGAGCCTAGTATTTCGCTGCTGTGACGTATGATCGCCCTGATTTTCTCCACATGTCTAGCGTGCTCAATCCTTTGCTTTTCTAAAAACTGCTGTTTCTCCAGTTCCTCTGCTAGTCTGGCTGTTCCTTTGTTAACAATTTTCGGTCTGATCTGTAACGATCTTTGTGCAGCTTGCGTGACAGGATGGGCCTTCAAATACTCCACAGAGGTGTGTGCTTTAGAACCAACAGAGAATAGGATGTTCTGTCTTATCGACTTCTGCTTTGTTAGAAGTCTAAGAGATTTTAGCTCGATTAAAGCTTTTATCTTGAGATCATCTATATTTTCGGACAATCCATCAGGTGGGCCAAAACTGATCGCGTCATGTCTATAAGTACCGATATTAGAAGGCACCTTTTCTAGTTCAGCGATCCTTGAAGTGATTTTATTTGTGATTAGCTGTTCTCTGTTTGGATATTCGAGATCACCTTTCTGCGTTGCATCAACAATGTCGGTGAACTTATCGTCGAAACCGAATTCTCTGAAATTTTTCTTGAGGCTCTCCGACAAAAGAATCGGTGCGATCGCTGTGTCTTCGGGATGATTAGTTGCTCCCGTAGTTTCCCTAAAAATGTTCTGTAGCCCTTCTGGCAATCCGACATTTCTGGACAATAACTGTAGAGCAGTTATCTGGTTTCTCAACAGATCCTGGTCATATGTAGCCTTCTTCCGGCGTGATGATCTCAAGTCGCTCAGCTTTTTCTTGTATTCTTCCTGTGCTTCACTGACTCTGTATAAAACTTGCTCGATCGCATGCTCTTCTGAAATGTTTGCCTTAGTTGTATGCAGTGATCTGTATCTCACAATCAGCAATTCTAGCTCGTGTCTTGATCGCGGATAAGGAACGTCTATAGCTTTCGCCTCCTGATTCAGAACGCCGTTCTGGACGAAATCTTGATTTCCTAGAACCATCCCTGGTTTGGACGGGGTTGAAAAGGTTGACATTCTATTTCACGGCAAAGCCTTATGTGTATGTGTATGTGTATGTATGTGCGTGTGTTCTTGCAAACTATATTATCAAGTTATCGAAAAACGCCTGTTTGGAATTAAGGAGCCAGTGTGGGAAGCCAATACAAGTTCTGCAAAAGTCCGATTAGAAACTTGAGGACGGTCGCTAGGTACTAGGTGTTTGAGAGTACTCGCGTAATGCTGTTCAAAAGGTTTTTCGCTGGATCAACACGTACGATATTACCTCTACTTGCCAATGTTTGAAACAAATAAATAAACAGTCTGTCAACACAATTGATTCAACAAGACCGAACCAAGCAGAGCAAATATCAGTAAATCTCAGTAGAAATTCTCTCCAGGACTATCAGAATCAGCTCGGGTTTTCGAAAGACAGTTGTTCGTCCCCACAGCCGGATTATTTTCAGAGTTTCACAATCGCTTTTCTCTTTGATTTTTCTGAAGCGCTTAAAACCACTTTTTTTTCTGGATTCGCTTTTTTTCCCTTGAAGAAGTTTTGAACACGAAAAAAAAAAAAAAAAAAAAATAAACGAAAAACTTACATAATCGATTAATAAACATTTTTTGGATGATTATATAATCAATATAAGCATGCAGAGATTACACAAGAACTGGACGGACAGGAGACACGTCTACGCATTTCAGGTCCCGAAGCTCGAAGAGTGATACTCGTTATTCCCATCAATTTCAACTCTTTTCTTCGCACTGATAACGGCGGGTCTATTCTTCAGTTCAGACAACCATTTTTGCAAGTACGGGTACTTCTTCGGATCAGCTGAGGGAACCCTGCTGAAGGTCAACGCAACTGGGAATGAAAGAATGATATCAGCAGCGCTCAGTTTGTCGCCAACGAAGAACAGTCCCTGTGTAGAGCCATTGGCTGCTTCCGAATTCTGTTTCAATTTTCCCTCTAGCAACGCAAACTCTCTAAGAATTGCCTTGATATAAAACCGTTCGTCAATGGCCTTAACGAAAGAAGTCACAAACGGTTTAGCGAAAAAAGGCACCTTCGTCATAGAAATGTTGTTCACAAGAGAACTGGTCAAATGAAACTGAAAGGTTCCTTCTGCAAAGTGCAAGTAGTAGTCAGCCTCATCGGCCTCTTTCTCTGTGCTGGGCATCAATAGATGATTAGGGTCGTAGTACTTGAGTAGATAGTTGATGATATGACCGCTCTCTACAATAATATCTTTGGTCCCATCACTCTTTTGGATTTCTAGAATCGGGCTTTTGCCTAATGGGAACACTTGGGCTAGAGCTGGATCTGCAAGCAAACCATGGTCTCGGTGATACAGTTTCAGTTCGTACTCCAAATGGAGCTCTTCAAGTAGCCAAAGAATCCTTTGTGCTCTTGATTGTTCAAGCCTAGAAACTAAATCAGAAATTGTGGACTTTCCGATGAGCAACGCATGCTAGCGAACATACCAATGGAGGACAATAATGGGATTGCTGCTTTCAGTCGCCATTTCAGTCGCACAGAGTTATTACTGTTTGCTTCCGATTTGAAAAGCAAGTGGAGTCAGATTTATAGGAGTATATAATGTAGCCAGGTTTTTGAAGGGATTTTAGCAACTTTTATATTTGCGACAGATTCAGCAAAGCTCGTTCAGATGTTTTCAGAACCAGATCGTCGCTACCGATTAGTAGCAGAGGCGCGGCTGATATATTAATTACGTCATAAATATCTCCGCTCTGCAACTAAGTCATTTGTTGCACTCATAATACTACTGCAAGGCTTGATTACGTTCATCTTCGAGTTTTTAGCTGGTTTATTTTCTATGTAAATAATGCTTGTGTCTGTAACTTACTGATACAGGAACCTGTGGTGATGGAACGGGCCAGAATCTGTAATGTTGAACGAATAATCAACTGCAATATACTCTTATAAAACTATCATTAGATTGCACCTGTCAATCAACCGATCCACTCATACTAAACAGCATGTAGAACTGTTCAAGTCATAAGCATACTAACTGCTATACAGCAGAAGCCTCTTCACTTGCGCCACCTGATTTCAAAGATATGATATTGCAGTTCTCGTCAATTTTTGCCAACTTAATACTATTAGCGAGGAACTTCATAGCCAGTAAAGCCTTTAATGCTCCTGAAACTTTGATCATCTCATTCTCAACCTGCTTTGAAAGTCTCATATAAGCTTCCGGAATAATCAAGTAAGTATCGTTCTGCACCCATTCGATTCGAATTCCTTTCAAATAGCTACTGTGTATCGAGAAGAAAGACAGAACAGCCTCCTCAAGGTCCAATCTCGTCACTCCAGTAACACAATCTTCAATTACCATCGCATTGTAATCAGCATAGAGGGCAGGTTTATTCAATTCATGAGCTAAAGGTGCTTTCTCTGTTCTAGCAATGTGATGCCTCTCGAATGATTTCAGCGATTCCGATAAAGAATGAGGCGGGATGGCAGAGTTGGACTGTCTAACTAAATAGACATTCCTTTGTGGCTCTGGGTCTTGAGATTCTGAAAATAGTTTGTACGATTCAGACAGCTCATGAATGAACTGTCGTTGCTCTCTTCTCATTGGCTTGAACGAGTAGGTCTTGTTTTCGGACTTTATGAAGTTTTTCAATGTTTGTTCAATAGTAGAACACCACTTTTGTTGCCTTTTGTAGATATTCAAAACTTCTGAACTGTATGGAATATCGGCTAAAGGTATGATTTTATCATCCACTATAGTAGATCTACCAAAGGCCTTTGCCAACTGTTCATCCCTCTCTTTCAACACGCATGAAACTTCACAATCAAGAACAGAGTCGCCAGAAGGTGGCTTGTTTGAGTTTGCCCCGCATGGCTGCTTCTGTTGAAGTCTTCCACAGCGACAAGTTACAACTACCATTTCATTGCATGACCCTGAATCATTGCAAGCAGATGGATAATGGCATGGCGATCTGTCGACATGATTGCAGTATTTCTTCTTTTTACCACATATAGAGGTGCAACGACACTCTCCTTTTCTATGGCAAATCTTGCGGCAATGATGCCCACATGGCAAGGTTTTCCCGCATTGATCTAAACAGAAAACATCAGTCTGGAAACACATTGCTTTAACTTCATTCTTGCCACAATTGCATGTCTTCAGAATTGACTTGGTACATTTAGGACATGCAATATCGTCAGGATGACAATTGTGAGGCATCTGTTCATGATTACAACTCAACTCTCGGACACATTGATGGGGACAAGGTGGCAAACTTACTCCACAGCGAACTGGAGCTGGAATTATAGTCTCACCACAGTTACATACCAAATCCTCATTCGAAGACTCTAAACAAGGAGCACATGGTCCTGCATGGCATGTAAGTTTACAAACATGTTCAGGATTTCCACAAGAAAGCCTCTTGTTACAGATTTGCAAACATATATGCGACGCTTCTGTTAGAAAAGCTTCAGAACCCCTAAGAGATCGTTGATTGATGGTATTGTTTCTTAAGCCCTTTTTCCGTTGCCTTTCCCTTACCAATGCAGCTTGTTCATCAGGGCAACACCGCTGACTACACCTATGACGACGACATGAGAGTAATGATGTACACTTTCTTGTGCATATTGGGGTATTCTTATCCTGAATGAATTTACAGGGTACGACGAAGCTTTGAAATCCACAACGGCATAGCGAATCAACAAATTCATAACAAGTCCCACAATCCCCCTCATGACAGGTATATTTGCATCTATGCCCACATTTGAGTTTCTTATTGCAAATTTTAGAGCATGTGGGAATACTGTCAGTACAATGTTTCCTGTTCTCTCCATTATTCAAATCTTCGATCGTTGTTTGGCCACATGGACACGACTTGACAACATCAGGACTAAATGGACAATGCTTTGGTGTTCTGGAACAAGGCTCACATCCTGAGAGTTCTTCATGGATCATACAGTCATATTTCACGGAATTGATAAGACTACATGCAAATTGACCGATCCAATTCTGAGACTTGGTTTTTCCAAAACTTTTCTTTGGCTGTCGTAAATTGCACTTCACCTTATCGCGGGTTCTACCACAATAACATACTGCATCAACAAATGTTTCACATTTCCCACACAGCCCACGATGGCATACTTTACCGCATTTATGATGTTCGCAGGGAAGAAGCTCTTCACAAATATCGTCGCATTTCCACCCAGTCACATATGGTGTGATAACACATGGCAATTGTTGCTCATGGTTTCCACAATCGCACTTTATTACTGGACCAAGAGCATTACAGGAGGCGTGAGGTCCTGGATGACAAGTTAATGAACAGTGATGGATACAAGTTTTCAAATGTGTACCACAAGTATTCCCACAGCTCCCAGGGTACAAAGAGTTGAAAGTTGGAGTGATCACCTTCTTACACCAGCATCTATTCTGAAACTTTTGCTTAGTGTGAATGGCATTACAAGCAGGACACTTCCAATTTCCCTTGTCATCTGTGGAAGAACCTTTCTTCGACCAACTCTCTATGCAACTCAAGTGATATACCCTATAGCACTCTGAGCATGACCAGAAAGAGTCATCTGTATTCATTTCACATGTACATATCAAGCATACATAAGCTTCATTGCGAATCTCTCGTATTATTGAGGTAGCCAGATCATAGTTCTCTTCTTCTTCTTCCTGATCACTGTTTAGATCATCGTATTCGGAGTCTGTGCTGGCTCCTGAAGAGCTACTAAAATCAATCAACAGTTCACTTTCAGATTCTTCCTCATTCAAATCAGCTTCTTTGAGATCAGTCTCGCCTTCCCGTCGGCTTTCTGCTGCGTTCATACTAGCCTACTTCCAATATGCCTAGGAACTTAAGAACCGTTTTTGACAATCTTTTAAGATAGAAAAAAAAAAGAAGAACGGTAAAACACCTTTACACCAAGCGATGAGATCCTCTCGAAGCCGCGACTAGAAGCACGATCTAAATCTCATTATTATATAGATCTGTGGCATATCTCCAGTCTAAATCGTTGAGCGAGCTATTGGATATGCCTCCAAACATCTGTAGGCATCTGACTGTATGACTGGAGCCGGTTGGCTCATATCTGTGGCCCCATGTAGTCCACGTCATCAATATTCTTGTGTGGGAATTAGGAAATAATGTTGAAGTCACTAGGAAAAAGTGCGTCCATTCATGATGCAGCGTCCATTTTTTTGAGATCACAACCAGAATTGACGTATTTCCCGGCCCTCGACTTTTTCTCATGGTGGAGATGAGTCTTGAGAATGATGCAGCTCCAATGGACGAGTTCTTGTTGGGTGCTTTTGAAGAGATAGTACCACCTCGTCCTCTCGAGCATCTTGGAAAATCTGACCTCACTTTTGATGGACGCCTTCCTGAACCAGGACTCAAGATTTATGAGGATGGTGGAAAGGTTGGATGCGGTGGTAAGGTATGGGTTGCGGGGGAGCTTTTGTCGAAATATCTTTTGGATAAAGGTCTACATGGGAAGAAAAAGGTGATTGAACTCGGAAGCGGGACCGGGCTCGTGGGGTTGACGTTAGGTCTGAATGAGAATCGAAACGAGGATGTTGAAGTGTGGATCACAGACATGGAGTGAGTCAATATACTGATATAACCAGAACTACGTAAATTACTAATTTCAATTTTTGAAGAGAACTTGTACCATTGATGGAGAAAAACATCGAATTGAACGAACTACGGGGAACTGTTAAGGCCAGCGCGTTAGCATGGTGAGTTATGTTTTATTTGAGTATCGTTACCCATGCATTCTGACAGTCGTTCTAGGGGAGATCCACTTCCAGATTTTGCAAAAGAAGACGTTGATGTTGTTCTGGCTGCTGATTGTGTATATTTGGAGAAGGCTTTCCCATTGCTTGAGAAGACGCTTTTGGATCTCACAAATGTGAGCACTCTAGTACTTATAAGCTACCGAAAAAGAAGAAAAGCAGACTCGAAATTCTTCAAAGTAAGAGGTCTATTATTTTCGCATTGGAAGGAAATCTGATACTAACATTTAACCAGAAACTCAGAAAAAACTTTGAGATCATACGAATTACAGATTTTAGAGACTACGAAATATACCTGAAGCAAAGTGTTAATTTGTTTCAACTGGTTAGAAAAAAATAATCAGATCATAAATAGATATAGATATGGAGTCAATTAGGTGTTTGTTATTTGGAGCATAATCAATTCTGGGCTATTATTAGTATTAATCAAATATTGAACTTGATTACATTGTAGATATTTAAGTGTAGTTGATAAGATATATATATATATATATAACTAACCCATTTTATATACATTGATGCATTAATTCATAACTAGTTCTTCTTTGCAGCAAGGACACTCGAAGCTTCAGTAGCCTCTTTTTTCCATTTGTCAATGAATTTTTGTTCTAATTCTACACCAAACTGAATTGGAGATTTTCTATAAATTGCACCAAACATTTCGTTCTCCTCCTTGGCAACATAGTCTTCGATCTCTTCTTGGATTCTCGCTCTATAAAATTCGAATCTTGCCTGATCGTAAGCTTCGGATAATGATGTATGCTCTTTGTTCTTCAACAGATATAGTGTTCTTTGGACAACACTTTCACCATCCAATGGATAGTTCAGTTGTTTGATCCTGGACCAATCTTGTGTTTCATTGTCTTCCCCAGTGTTCTCCAACAATATTTTTGGTCTTGCCAACTCCCATGGATGTTGCTCGTAGAAAAGTTGTCTCAGTTCGTCCTCTACAAACTTCAGCTGGGGTATTTTGTGAAGATTCAAAGGATGCGAATGATCTTTCGTCTTATACAAAGGACCGGTGCTCTTCTGGCTATTTGGTTTAGACGAAGTGAAAACAGCTTCGGTCTTTCCTAATTTTGGTTGACGAGCGAAAATTTTTTGAGGAGGGTTGGAACCAACAACATTGAACCATGCCGGCTGCGTTCTCAACACCCCTGCTCTCAAATACTGGGATGTTCTCTGCAACACGTTTATGGCTCCCGTTTGAGGCTTCATTTTCTTGTGCACTGACTGTTCTCCCTATTGCTATAACAATTACTATACCCTGTTGAATCTGTTTCGACTTACTGATGAAATGTTGTGTGCTTCAACCATTTTCAAAAAACGCTATTTGAAGGGTAAAAAACTTGATTATCTAATTAGTTGGTAATAACACTTTCGCGGATCACACACAGTTTAAAATACTCTTTGAATACAGTGAGTGATACAAAGTACTGAGACTTTGATAGGACATTGAACGGCTTTCAGAAGTTGCAGCAGCCCTTTTCAGTAATGGTATGTTAACTTCCAATGGCTTAGATAGAATAATTTTCTAACATCAGGCTTTTCGCTGTCTCCAGTCCGCTCTCTTCAACTTCACATCCCTGCTACAAGTCATTTTGCTTCTTATTTGTTCGTGTACATATATTCACACAAACTGGCCAAGTCTGTTGGACCGCAACCATACAGGGTAAGAGATATTCTTTTTTGCTTATTGATTTGGATTCATTCTGACCTATATTTTTGCCTTAGGCTTCTAGGCGTCTTTTGGAAGTGTGCGAGAATCGGTGAAAGAGCAAGTCCATACGTTTCCTTATCCCTGATACTCATGGCTATTCATCAACTGCGATCATGAATTTCGTTCTCTCTTGTGATCTAGAATTCAACATGATTTTACTTGGTTGATATGATGGCGAGACAAATACGTATATATCATTAAAGGCTTATATATCTAAAGTACAGCTATAAATTATATTCGTCGTCAATTCTAGCTTCAAGACTATGATCGTCCTCAACTCTTGCATTAAAGCGACAGCCGATGCTATTTACTTTAAGAATGTTACCAAACTTCAGTTCCTCTTGTTTAAGGATTTCGTAAATCTCATTGTATGAATAACTTTCTTGAAAACAGAGATTCAATAAATTCTTGAAAACGTCAATCAACTCAGAAATAAAACTCCACTGGGGATTCTTGTTATAATGATCCAAGATCTCAATGCATAGGTTGATTTCTGTTTTCGATTCTTGTAAGTAGATCGTTTTTGAAGTTAGGCATTGGAATAGGGTTTTGTAAATGACTAAAATCCTATAAAATGAAAACCACGATGCCGAAGCTAAATCTTGATTCATGATTGAGTTGTATGAATATGACAGGTTCTGCAGAACGGCTTTGCTCAGTTTTATTATCTGCTCCTCAGGTAAAGTTGGAACCAAATAACTGTGTCTATAAAGCAACGTCAAGGAATTATAATACATGGTTGTAAACCATAGAGGTGATGTGTTTGACAATTTGGTGAAATTTGTACATTTCAAATACCAGTTCTCAATTTTATTCCTCAATTTTCTTAAAACTATTGATTTTTCTTCATAAGGTTTGTTACTAATAGCAATGACAGAATGAACATTTTGCGAAATCTCTCCCTCAATCTTTTTCAGATCGATAGTTAAGCGGAATATGTTATGGAGGTTATCATCTGCATCATCAACACCATCAAGATGGATAGGGAATGGAATATTGATGTAATCATCTGGTATCGTAGCCAGTCTATTGAGATATGTAGCCACAGTTCTGTCCAAGATGTAAACAGACCAAAACAATCTGTACCTCATCTCAATTTGATAACGAGTCAATTCGTCTGAGCTTGATCGACCCAATCTTCTGTTTAAATTACATCTCATCGTCAGTCCAGTCAACAAGTTTGTCAGGTTGCAGGTTGATGAACAATTTTTCGTGAAAAACAAGTCAATAGCGAGAAGTATCAAAATTTTGACATCCTCAGCAGTGCTGAAAGTCGTTGAAGACTGTATCTTTTCAGAAATGTTCTCGTTCATGAAGATTTCATCACCAATCTCGAGTTCTTCAGCAGCTAATCTATTCTCATTCTTCAACAATTTGTATCCGATAGTCAAGATTAGAAACAATTGGAAATTAACTTTTGACTCCGGCAAGACAGGTCTGGTAGCAGCAGTGATATTCAAGACGTCATTTAAGTCAACTGTTTCGAAATCCTGAAAAAACCTGTTTTTATGAATGAATGGGTACGAGTTGTAAAATGCATCGAAGTAAGCATGGGCATACTTGAGAGCTACGCTTTTAGATAAAAGATTCTGTGGGAAAGCGGCTGCTGGTTTCAGGTTTTCTTTTCCCAGATTTATCAACGTGGATAGAATAGCCGATTGAATGTCACTCGTTTGCAGGTGAACCTGGGATTGGGATCGTGATTGAGGCCGGGGCTGTTTTGAGGTGATTGAGATCGTTGGTCTGTTTGAGTTAAAGGGGGCGGCTGACTTCAGTGAGATTGATGGTAGTCTTATCGAATTGGGATGATTAGTGTTTGTCGCTCCAGACGTCGATCTCGAAGCGGAGGTCTTTTGTGTGGCAGTTGTAGGAAGAATTGAGGATTCGGGAGGCCCATAGATGTAGTTCGGGTGAGAATCTAAGGGAGGAAGCGTCAGCTTTGACTGCTGAGGCGGTGCAGCCGTGAAAATCTGTGCTGTAGTTTGTGGAGAGTCTTGTGTCTGTGAATCAGGACTGTCTTCCTCATTCTGGTTTGAGAGCTCTTTCTTCTTCTTTGGTTTTGACGACTTGTCAACGTATTCACATTTCTCACACATTTTTGCGCATGTCAAACAGCAAGGGTAATGCTTTGAGCATTTCTTTCTTAATCTCCTACATCTTGTACAAGCAACTGATTTTGAAGGATCAGTTAGACTGATCTCTTTCAATATGCTCTGATCCACTATCGGTCTTTTGTGGTGCCCGTTCAGCACAAATCTGTACATATATTTTGTGCTCTGAGTCTCCGTCATTGAGTCGTGATTTATTTGTTGAACACTCATTCTCGCATTCTATGTTACCACTAAACCAATGATTGATACTTCAAATCCCTTCTGGTTTGCACTTTATCCATGGAATACAGAAGCGTGTTGGTGTTCTTGTAGTTGTAATTGTGTGTTGAAGTCGTTGATGGTAAACAGTGACGAGTCTTCCAGCAGCATTCAATGTTATAAGAAAATTTGCTTATTAGGAGGGATGCCACTGTGAGCTGCTCAACTGAGGCTTTGCGTTTGGTCGACGCTGGAGATCTGGGAATGAAGCCCTGATGAAGCGGATGAAGATAAGAATCGGGCCTCTCGTGCAAATAGTGGGTTACCCAATGGAGTCAACTAAACTCAGGAGTGTCTAAGGAGCCGTTAGGTCTCATGAATAGGAGCAGATTGTGTGGGCTCTGAATTGTACTTCCAGTTCCTGATAGCGTTTTTCGATTTTTTTTTGACCGCTAAGTTTTCCGAAAACAGAAGAGAAGCGGGATTTCATATCTTGACAGCAGAGCAAAGAGCATTGAAAACCTTTGGATAAGATGACGTATGAACGCTGCTAGCACATCAGTGTGTATTCTGTCTTTTTTTTTTTTGTTTGCTTTTTTGGCTTTGGCTTTGGCTTTGGCGAAAGCTTAAACAGTGGATCCGCAAGTGTAAGTATTCTTAGTTAGCACTAGCTTAGTAGGCGACATGATTATTAATGTGTCTAGCCGGCTACATGTACTGTAACAAGCAAGACTCAGGCTCTACATAAAAAAAAAAAAAAAAAAACACCTGTGGTGGCCCGCTGTTGCTAGTGTGTAGTGGGCAATCGACCCGCAGCTAGGTGAGGAAGAAGTCACGGAGCAGTGTGTGATAATGGTTAATATAGTAAGTGCACTTAAGCAGCCTCGCCGATTGAACGGTATCGAGTTAGTATCAGTGCTGAGTAGTGGGCCACAGGTATATAGTCTTTCTATTTTTTTTGTGACAGCAAATATAGATCACTAGCGCAGAGTCCCCCACGCATCAGCAGCATCAGCAGCATCAGCAGCAAGCAGTCTTGCTGCCAGCGACCGAGGCGACGATTGTTTCTACAAAAAACACACTTCCTGCACAGAACAACTTCGTATAAACAGGCAAAAAAATACCTCTCAGCGCCAACCAAAAAGGACACTCGAACTTACGGGGAATTGTACGGATTGGGAAATCTCACCGAACAGATTAAGTCCCAGCGTTGACATGCATCTAGCTGATCAGTCCCGCATTTCAGGATCATCCTAGACTGCTTGGACTTTAGGCTAAACCGTTTTTCAAGAAAGGGAAGCGCGCCTTATAACGGCTTAGCTTCTAATAACCCCGTCAATTTAAGGTAATACGAATCGTTACGAGCATGCTTGATGGAAACGATGGGAAACTATTGGACAACCACATGTGCCGCTCTGTGTCTAGATTATGGTGGACTCCACTCCACTTTACTTCAGTCCACTTGATGGCACTTCACTCTCTGTCTTTGGATATCAAAAGGTTTAAGTGAAATTTGAGACACAGACGCTCGTTACAATTTAGTCTATGTAGTACAACAACTACAAAGCTAATACGTTTCATGTGTAAATCAAGAAATTGTAAGCGACCTGAGCTATGGGGAAGATACAGAACTACGATTGACATAATACGCGTTCAATTTACATCTACATTTACATTGGCCCATCCATGTCTATAATGGATAAGACAGCGATTTTCAAAACGTTCTTATCTTGCATTTGCGCACTCTTGACATAGGTTTACCGGGCTTCCCAAACTTGAAGTACATTAGTCGTCAGAGCTGATATCTACTCTAGTCACTGCGGGGTGGCTAGAAGTGCTGAATACAACTCCAGTCAATTGCGTTGTGTAGATTATGTTGGTGTGAGTCTTTGGACAAGAAGTGAGCCGCCCTAGCAGATTGGATGCTTCAAACGTTATGAACTACATGAAATCAAACTCATAAAATTTTAAGTGGAATATCGTAAAGCTGTTTTATTGCTAGCTCAAAACGGAGTATAGATTATGCACGTCACCTACTCTGGAGGCAAAACGTCTTTTCTGACAGCATTAGCTATGCATATTAATCCTTCTCTAAACTAAATGGGCCCTTGGATGTGCCGTTCATTAACCCTTATCGTTCAACCATAATCTGATGTATCAAATACAATCGACTGGCCAGCTTTATCCCCACGATATTCCACAGTGCCTCTCTATTAACCGCAATAGATCGCATACTTTCTAGCCAATCATCAACAATTCCTAGTAGCGAGCAACCCCTAGCAAGCTATTAACTATGTCCCATCTAACTTTCCATTATTAAACCTCTCGAAACCCCTCCACGTACCCAAGTGACCAATTAAACTCCAGTGATCTATTGTGTAGTATGTTAACAAAAATTTATTGAGATTAATCATGTCCTTCACATGAATGTCCCGCACAATAACCTTAATCCACGATAAGAATAGTGCTCATACACTGAACATGAAGATGTGTTGACTAGAACATCAGAGAGATATTCTGGTCACTTTCTTTCATTTTTCTTAAGATACTGATCTTTCTTCTTCTGGCATTGATAAACCAATTATCCAACTGCTGTATCGTAAGGTGAGTCTTTATCAACAACTCATACTTTTCTCTTGTGTTAGGATACGGTCTGTCAAGGTGATCACTAAGCCAGTTTAGAAGAATTAAAGTTGTTTGTCTAGGGAGGTTTTGTCTTTTTCTTCTAGATCCAGGTTTCGTCTTATCCTCTACTATTAAGCTTGTATCCGGTAAGTACTGTGATGCTGCTTTGTGCTTTTGTATTGTTGAAGGGTAAGATTGTTGTTGTTGTTGTTGTTGTTGTTGTTGTTGTTGCTGCTGCTGATGCTGCTGCTGATGTTGTTGTTGTTGTTCTTGTTGGAGAGATTCACGGCTATGGTTGATACCTAGATTATGAGAAGGTGACAGAGTAGCAGGAAAGAAGTGCTGTACTTGGTGTTGTGATACCGATGCAGGAACTGGTCCGTGTCCTGGTGCTGGGGGGTAGGTTCCCAATTGCTCTGAGCGTTGGAGCCCTTCAAAGCTTCCGCCAGTCGAGCTGTAATACCCGTATGTTGGCGAGAAATGTTGAGTTACTGGTGGGGTAGATGGTGAATCCCTGAAGAGCTCGCTTATAGGAGGCAATGAAAGTTTTCTGGAGGTTTCGTCAGATGGAAACCTGCTACTGTAGTCGTTGGTATTTTGGCTTGTGTACACCGATGTCATTTGTTTGCTCTGATCGTATTTTGAAGGGTTTGGTATCATAATTAAAGTAGAGGGCTCTGGTAATACAGTTGAACGGGGCATTGCGTTTATGTAGTTGTGTTGAAATCGAACTTGTGACATTCTCTCTTGTCAGTAGGATAGCTTGTTATTGGAAGTTTCTTACGGACAGGGATGCTAGTACTATTTAAATGGTTCTAACAATGTTAGTTGATCACAATAAGTCCTGCGCTTGGAAAGCTCAAGCCTTCTACGGTATCCCGCTGCATCTCGCTGGATTGATATGATGCAGGTGCAAGACATGCTGGGTCGGATGGTCTGAATAGCTGTGAGATGATGCATGTATCTGAACTTCACACTTTCAAAATCTGGGGCTCAAGTCTCACTATTTTTGAACTGAAACCGATGAATCCCATAGTGGTTATGATCTTCCCCTACGGAGTTAGAGGTTTCTCTTCTTTGGAGAATGCAGTGTGAGAAGTTTTAGCATAGCGTTCATTGGGGAGGTTCGGTGCTTAAAGCAAGCTCCATCGATTTGAAGCTGCTGTGAATTTGGAAATGTTAGAGCTTAAGGCCTTTAGGCCACTGTTGAAGTCAGGGAGTCTCGGTTTTAAGATTACGATGAAGATGGGAACACTTATAGCCGGACTGTAAGTGGATCAGAAACAAGCTGCACCTTACAACTTGCAACCTCGTAAAAAAAAATTCAAGAGAAGCACAATTGAGATCAAAATTGCCGAGCCCTCATCCTGTTTCTCTCAGTCTACACAGCAGATCGGATGTAGGCTATTGTCAATGCTTTTGATAACACGTTGAAGACCGAAGCGTGAGCACCAAGCGCTGAGCACCAAGGGCTGAACGCCCTTGAGCGATTCGCCTACTGACTGGAGTACTTGTGCCAACGTGAGAACGGGCCTGGCATGTTACAACAGAGAGAGAAAAAGTCTTTGCTATAACGAAGTCAGTATCAAGCCGCAATAGTCTTCCTAAATGAGGTTTTGTCGAGCATCAATAATGCAATGTAACTCTGTGTCCAACAGGGTGTGGGGCATATATTGGAATCGCATCAAGCCTGTCTATGTGAAGAAAGGTAATTTCTATATTCATTAGTGGTGATTCACCAACTTGCATATCTATGGGTCTTCAACTAGTCCGTTTTTTTGCAGATTGAAAAAGCTGTACAATCATCCTCGGTTCTTACTAGCGTCATTCGACCTCAGAGATGCGCACGATCTGTCATTACTAGACATGTACCGTGTTGTAGGTTCTGCCTCAAAAGATTGAGGTCACTATGAACAGGTCATAATTATATCGCTCTTGAAGGACAGTTGGTCGGATTTCCTCAGTCAGTAAATTATAAGGGAAGTTTCTTAGTGGAACTGGGTTCTACTGAAAGCAGTCCAGCATTAGCATTAGATCTGATATCATGGAACTACGTTACAGAACTTTCAAAAAAAAAAACGTTATCCGATATTCTGTTTTTCAACCTTGAACGTTGTGTCTCATGTTGAAACCATCTGTCAACTTAACCACAAGTTACAACTCGTGCAGACAGCATAATTATGCATTTTCGTATTTTTTTGCGTCACAAAAATGTGCTAAAGCGTCTCGGAAGTAGAGATCAACCTTCCAGTCCGGAGCCTAAAGTGGGGTCTCAAGCACGAATAGGTCTAGGATCTTCTGCACAGAAAGATTCAAATGCCATTTTCCTTCAATGCTCTGACTGGAGTTCTTTGATTCCCGAACCTTCAGCTAGAGTGCTAATAGTGTGTGATCACAAATACAAAGAACTTGAGCTATCATTGTTTAGCTGCTTCCCCGACTTCTATTATTGTTATATATATACCCTTACTAAGTGGTCCACTTTGCGCATCAAGAGTCAAAACATAGTGTGGAAGAAAACAGAGAATATCCTCTTTAGTCTGCTAACTATGAAGTAATTGATCTATTTAAATTTTTGTGACTCCTAAACAGGAATCCTAACCTCATCCTGCAGCTGCGTTTTTTTCATTATCTTTACGACATGTCATTCTCACAACAACTCTTACTGCAGAGTGCATACTCTCTCACATGTGTTTTAACTTCATATGCATCTGTCTAATGATCTGCGTAACGTCAATCGGAATTCGACCTATGAAAGCCGGTTAACCATTAGTGGAGACCCCGTCTCCTCACCAGGATACATAGAGTCGGTAGCTTTGGCGAGCTATGTTGCAGAACCAGTTAATTGCGGGAGAAGCCTTTCTGTATTCTAATAGTAACGTAGTCAATTATTCGATGCATTGACGTGAATTATCACAAAAAAGCACGATACTTTCAAAGCGACTCACACACTTTTTCTTCAAATGCCCGTGCTTATAACTTGACTGCTCTATTAATTTTATCGAGTTGAGGATCTCTGGAATTTAATTTCCGACGTTAATGCGGTTCAGTGCCTTTCTGGAGAACGGAAAACACATCTGCCACTTGAGTTTTGACAGACAATACATATATTTTACTTTTTAGTACGTTGCGTCTTTGCAAGTAAATCACGTTTCTAGAGACAGTTCTTAAGATGGATTCTTTCTTAAAGTGATGCGCTCTTCTCGTTACCGCTCAGCTCACATTGGAGGATCAGTTCTGATAATGAGGTTTTTGCATTCTTGACTTTGTATTCAGTAGATAGCTTTTTCCTGTAATATGCATAAGCTTTAAAGTAATATAAAGGTTCCGATTAATACGTATGTTTTAAAATCGGGTGGGTGTGAAGTTCTTCATGACCTCTTTATCAGGAATTTGATTGAAAATCTTTTTGTGTTTATTCCATTGTTATGATCATTAATTGCCTCAATGCATAATAATGGCTATGATTCAAGAAAATTGAACCCCATTGGACTAAAACTTCAAGGCATTGTAGCTCTAGTATTGGATATGGAATCGAACAAAATACATGGATACTCGACTCATCATGAAGATTCTTATGAGGTTCACATGCAGGTGCATGTGAACTACCTTTATGCATGAACCGTACGCCTTTCAGTCAAAGGCTATATATATGATTTGTGAACAACGCAATGGAATGATTTTGCTGCACGAATCAGAAAAGCGAAGCCAGCAAAACGGAATATTGCAATCATTTCCGAGCTTCTGTATTTCGATTCTTTGGCTATTGAAATTCCAAATATAAGAACCATCGTCTAGTGCGAACTATCGCTACTTACGCTCAATCCTTTTCTCTATTGAAAATCGGAAGATTTGAGACTAAAGTGATATAAAATGTTGATTATAGTCTTGGATTCAGCAGTTTTGTTATTGTCAAAAGGTCATACATATCGTCTTGTATTACCAAAATCCTCAGTCCAAAAATCTGCGTCGTAATGCACGCCGTACCATAGTGGTGTATCATATGGAACGGATTGCTTTCGCAAGTAAAAGTCAGATCTGCATATTATTTACGATATGCCTCAAATGACTTACACTCCTAGGTTCTGGAAACGAAATTCAGTTATTCCCACACGCTTTATCTATAGACTCTGTTTAGATTGTAAAGCGTAAAAAGAACGTCAATCTAGGAAAATCATGGGACTACGAGGGATGTTACTGGACCGTGAGATGTGGGCATTAAGCATGAACACTACGATAGTCAACATAGCATGCTTGCCTAATTTCAAGTGGAATTGTATTAGTCTCAGTTTAGGCTGCTTAGATCGTATTGCTGTTTTCGGACAGCGCGATCATGCTGCTCAGTCCGAGCGTCAGGCTCAGACAGTGACGGTTAGCATTTGAACCCTAAATTCAGGTCCAAGAATAAGACTTCGAGTTTTAAGCCCCTCAGCACCGTTTTTTTCCAGACCTCGGAAAGCGCAAAGATACCACCGTGCTTCTTGGTATCTGTCATCTGCTTGACAAGTAAATCGAAAGTCATGAACCTGCAAAGCTGAGTGAAGTAGCTATCCATCAGTAACTATCTAGTCAAATGAGCGTTCTGAAAGTGGACGAAGTCCTCAACCCATTACTGTCAGAAAATAGCCGGATATTCAGACCTATTTGCTATCCCTTGAATAGTTCACTAGTAGCGCTATTGTTACACGATCGATATCGTGCTATTTATATGATTGCCGGTGCAAATGAAGCCTGAATACATTAGCCTAACGAGCTCGAGTTCTCACATAGCCTTAAATGGAGGCCTTTTTTCTGATTCGAAACTTCAAGTACTATCGTAATAATAGCATGATTGAAGTAGAAACTTGACTCGTCAGGCGTGAGTTGTGTAAAACGAAACTGTATAGCTCGCTGCCCATTTCTGGAATAGATCTGAGATAAAAGATTGAAGGGATATCTTATAATGAAAATTCGACTCCAAACTACAATTGTGAACTAAGCTCAATCACAGAGAGTCACTTGACTTGGCAGAGGCGCTGCTGACTTCGCTATTGCAAGTACACAAGGCCAATTAAGCTTGGCTGAGTGGTACTGTTTCAAAAAAAAATACGTCAAAGGGTGTTTTGCATGCATACTATTGGAGCAATCGTCCGCTTCAAGTCTCTTAAAAATGGCATTGCTTCACAGTTCTACTTTTTGAATTAATATCGCATTTCAGCTTGTAACCAGCTTGAAAGATCTGGATTTTTTTACTATATGGTCTTTTGCTGTACACATTTAGCTACCTGGAAAGGAAAGGACTGTAGATTGATTGCAGCTTAAGCCTATTGACTTTCTAGTGAATAACGAGAGAAGTGATGAAACAGATGGAAATTACGGATCCCATTTATCAGCTCCATTACATGATACTCTTTTTCTGTACAAGCTACTGCTGGTAATCAATGTTATTCGAATGGTAGAATTGATGCTTCCGTATTGAATACAGAAAAAAAAGGGCATAAGAAGGACTCGTTGGTGTTGACAAAAGCAACGCATTCCAAAGTTGCTAGTCATACAAAATACTTAATCTTAGATATGGATTTTTTTAATTGCTTTCACCTATTGTTAGGTAAAATATGAGCTATGATGGATAATACATACTAGCTATAATCAACCAACTACACTATTGATCACACTAACCGTGTCCAAAAATATTCAAATCACTTTGATTGGTAATTCTAAAAATACAGATTCAATGCTAGAGCTAATGGAGCCATTTGTTCGAGTTCATTTCTTTGATGCCTTAGCTAGTTCTTCTCTGGGACAAAAAAGATAAAAAGTTAGTTTTACCTTCACGGCGAAATTACAGTCCTCGCTATCTCGGAATACTTACCTCAACTCCCTTGTGAAATTATCATCCACATCATTATCATCCCAGTCTTCTACCCATAGAGCTCGTTCGCCTTCTACTCCAACAGCTTGAGCATCAGTCCAGTCTTCAAGCTAAGTTAGTACCATTTTAGAAACAAATGACGAATCTCAAGCTCACCTTCTGGTTCAAAGTCTTCAAACTCGTCGTCTTCTTCTAGAGATTGAATCACTTTCTCTTTTTCTGGTTCGGTCAAAGGTTTTGACTGTGTTTCTGCCGACATCCTGCCTTTTCAAAATATATGAACTTCGATGGTCCTAGTCTGGGTTCGGTGCCACTTGATTTGAGCTGAATCTGTTTTGGATCCTCTGAATTAATATATTGATATATGCAGCATAATATAATTACGTATTAGATTTATAAGCGAATTTTTCAAAACGAGGGTAACCTGAATTTTTGCATACCTCTTTTCACTATAGAAAAAATTTAGCTACAAAGAGCAGATAGAAGAGTGAAATCTTCAAATACGCTAGTTTATGGACTTGATTCCTCGATTAAAGGTTCAAATTCTACTTCAATTTCCTTTTGGCTCACAAATTCTTTATTGACTTAAAGATGAAGGAAAAAGTAGTTGACATTGCACCAAAATACATCAAGGGAATCGAATTTGGTGCTCTTTCTGACAAAGACATTTTAGCACAATCAGAAGTTGAGGTTTCTACTAGAGATTTGTTTGATCTCGAGAAAGGAAGGACTCCAAAAAGCCATGGTGCACTAGATACCCGTATGGGAATATCATCAAACTCTTCTGAATGTGCTGTCTGTCATGGGAATCTAGCTACCTGTCACGGTCATTTTGGTCATCTGAAGCTATCATTACCGGTCTTCCATGTTGGATACTTCAAGGCTACAATCCAGGTTCTTCAATCGATATGTAAGTCTTGTGGCTGTATATTGCTCGACGAGGAAACGAAGAGATCATTTAGAACTGATCTCAGACGACCAGGACTTGACAACTTGAGAAGGATGAATATTCTCAAGAAAATTCTTGATCAGTGTAAGAAGCAAAGACGCTGCTTCAAGTGTGGAGCAATCAATGGTGTTGTAAAAAAGGCAGCAGCAGGCTCAAGTGCCGCTTCCTTGAAGATTGTACATGACACATTTAGATGGGTTGGGAAGAAGCCGAGTAAAGAAAAGGTTGAGTGGGATAAAGACTTCGAGAATGCTATTTCAAACAATCCTGATATTGAGAGATTTGTGAAAAGAGCGATGGATGATCTTAACCCTTTAAAAGTCCTGAATCTATTTAGACAGGTTTTGCCGGAAGATTGCGAGTTATTGGGTATCGATTCTGGTAGAGGTGGCCGCCCAGAGATGTATATATGGAGATACTTACCTGCACCCCCTGTATGTATCCGACCATCTGTGATGATGACTGACTCACCAACCTCTAACGAAGATGATTTAACAGTGAAGTTGACCGAAATTGTTTGGACCAGTACTTTGATTAAAGCTGGTATTGAAAAGGGTATTTCGGTCAACAACTTAATGGAGCAATGGGATTATTTGCAGTTATCAGTTGCTATGTACATCAACTCAGATGCTGCTTCACCTTCAATGTTGCCAGGTGGAAGTGGTGGTTCTAAATCTTCGAAACCTTTAAGAGGTTTCTGCCAAAGATTGAAAGGTAAGCAAGGCCGTTTTAGAGGTAACTTGTCTGGTAAGCGTGTGGATTTCTCAGCACGTACAGTTATTTCTCCTGATCCAAATCTATCAATTGAAGAAGTTGCAGTTCCAGATAGAGTTGCTAAAGTTTTGACTTACCCAGAGAAGTGTACAAGGTACAACAAACAAAAATTGCAGAAGTTGATCTTGAATGGTCCAACCATCCATCCAGGTGCAAATTACATACTGAAAAAGAACGAAGATGCCCGTCGTAATCTTAGATACGGTGACAGAGTAAAATTAGCAAAGAATTTACAATACGGTGATATTGTGGAAAGGCACATAGACGATCGTGATGTCGTTTTATTTAACAGACAACCATCCTTGCATAGGTTATCCATATTATCTCATTATGTTAAAGTGAGACCGTGGAGGACTTTTAGATTGAATGAGTGTGTTTGTACGCCATATAACGCCGATTTTGATGGTGACGAAATGAATCTACATGTTCCTCAAACCGAAGAAGCAAGGGCTGAGGCAATCAACTTGATGGGTGTCAAAAACAACTTATTAACACCAAAATCTGGTGAACCTATCATTGCTGCTACTCAAGATTTCATTACTGGTTCATATTTAATTACACATAAAGATTCATTCTTTGACAGAGCAACTCTAACCCAACTGCTTTCCATGATGTCTGACGGGAACCTCCAATTTGACATACCCGCTCCTGCAATACAAAAGCCGGTAAATTTGTGGACTGGTAAACAGGTTTTCAGTTTATTAATAAGGCCAAGCAGTGCATCTCCAGTTGTTATAAATTTGGATGCGAAGAACAAGACATATATACCACCACCTAAAGGATTTGCTAATGAAATGTCACCTAATGACGGATTTGTTGTCATTAGAGGCTCGAAAATACTAAGTGGTGTAATGGATAAGTCATTACTAGGTGATGGTAAAAAGCATTCTGTGTTCTATACTGTTTTGAGAGACTATGGCCCAAATGAGGCCGTTTCTGCTATGAACAGAATGGCTAAGTTGTGTGCTAGATTTTTGGGAAATAGAGGGTTCTCTATTGGTATAAACGATGTGACACCAGGGTTTGAATTGAAGAAAAAGAAGGAGGAGATGGTTGAATCAGCCTATGCTAAGTGTGATGAGTTGATTAAGCTCTTCAACGAAGGAAAGTTGGAGACCCAACCAGGTTGCAATGAAGAGCAAACTCTCGAAGCTAAAATAGGGGGGCTGTTGTCGAAAGTCAGAGAAGAAGTTGGTGAAGTTTGTATCAACGAATTGGACAAATCCAATGCTCCATTGATCATGGCTACTTGTGGTTCGAAAGGTTCGACATTGAACGTGTCGCAGATGGTTGCTGTTGTAGGTCAGCAAATTATATCGGGTAATCGTGTTCCTAATGGGTTTCAAGATCGTTCATTACCTCACTTTCCTAAAAATTCCAAAACTCCACAGTCCAAAGGTTTTGTTAGAAACTCCTTCTTCTCCGGTTTAAATCCACCTGAATTTTTGTTTCATGCAATCTCTGGCCGTGAAGGTTTGGTTGATACAGCTGTTAAGACAGCTGAGACTGGTTACATGTCTCGTAGATTGATGAAATCATTGGAGGATCTAAGTTGTCAATATGATAACACAGTAAGAACATCAGGTAATGGGATTGTTCAGTTTACTTATGGTGGTGACGGTTTGGATCCTTTGGATATGGAAGGAGATGCGAGACCTGTCAATTTCATCAGAACTTGGGATCACTCCTATAACATCACTTTCTCTAGTTCTGATGAGGGCTTACTACCTTTTCAAATAATTGAAGAGGTCAATAAAGTTTTGAATCCTCTGGAAGCAAAATTGATAAGATATGATAATTTAGGGAATGAAGTAACGGGAGAGATATCCAAGAAAATCGAGTACATTGATCAGCATGATGCTGAACGAAATTTCTACCAATCCATCCGTGACTTCATATATAAGAAGTGTGTCTACTTGTCGCAAGTCAGACAGCGTAAGAACTTACAGGGATTTTTAGAAAAACCTACACAAGAACTAGCAAAAATCAATCGAGATGAAGCTTCAAATACTTACTCTTTAACTGCAATAACGCAACTATCGAAAATCACGAAGGCTTGTATCGATATGTTTTTGAAGATTGCAATACAGAAGTATATCAGAGCCAAAGTGGAGCCAGGAACGGCTGTTGGTGCCATTGGAGCGCATTCCATTGGTGAGCCAGGTACACAAATGACTCTAAAAACTTTCCATTTTGCAGGTGTTGCTTCTATGAACGTTACGCTTGGTGTTCCTCGTATTAAAGAGATTATAAACGCTTCCAAGGTTATTTCAACCCCAATTATCAATGCTGTTTTGGTTAATGACAACGATGAAAGAGCTGCAAGAGTTGTTAAAGGAAGAATTGAGAAAACTCTACTTTCGGATGTTGCATATTATATCCAAGATGTTTATAAAGACAACATGGCATATATTCAGATCAAGGTTGACCTGAAAACAATAGAAAAATTACAATTGGAATTGAGTATTGACGATATTGCATGGGCAATTAGTAAGGCTCCAAAACTGAAAATTGCTGCAGGCGATGTAATAGTACAGGGAAGAAACAAAATCAATGTTAATGTCTATCATCAATTATCGAAGGCTAAATCGATAAGCACATCGGCTAAAGAACCAGCTGAGAACGAGCTGTTTTTTAGAATACAGCATTTGCGTCGTGCTTTACCTAATGTTGTTGTTAAAGGTTTCCCCGAAATTGCAAAGGCGGTCATTAACATCCGTGATGACGGCAAAAAAGAATTGCTTGTAGAAGGTTATGGTCTGAGAGACGTGATGAGTACTGATGGTGTGGTTGGTACGCAGACTAAGACCAATCATATTCTGGAAGTTTTCCAAGTACTCGGTATTGAAGCGGCCAGAGCAAGTATCATTTATGAAATTGATTATACCATGTCTAAGCATGGAATGAGTGTTGACCCTCGTCATATTCAACTGCTAGGTGACGTTATGACCTATAAAGGTGAAGTTCTGGGTATCACAAGATTTGGTTTGAGTAAAATGAGAGATTCAGTACTGCAGTTGGCGTCTTTCGAGAAGACTACAGATCATTTGTTCGATGCTTCTTTTTACATGAAGACGGATGCAGTTGAAGGAGTCTCTGAGTGTATTATCCTGGGTCAAACCATGTCGATAGGTACCGGTGCTTTCAAAGTCGTTAAGCGTTCGGCAATTGATGAAGATGAGTTAATACCAAAGAGCACATTATTTGAAGATCTGTGCGCGAAATATGAGATTGCTGTATGATAACGAAAGGAAATGGGATGTTTGCATATAAAAAGGCATTGTATTATAGATCATTTTATTGTATTTAGTTATCAATCCTGAATTACAGAACGTTTTACGTTTAAATAGACTATGTAAACCACAATATCTTCACAGCACCAATTGAATATTGCAAAAGAAATACGGTTGTGTGGTTCAACGCATTATTCTGCCAACTGGGGTCTGATAGTTTTGATAATTTCTTCTAGAAGACCGCCTTGAGACATCAGGAGTTGATATCTCGATACTTGGAACTGTTCTAACTGTATTTGTTGACATACTGGTGTCGGGGCTCGATGATTCTGGTTGTAATACGTAGTGAATAGCGTCCAATTTTTTCAACAAGGTATCATCATGAATCTCCTTCAAGTAGCTAGCATCACTTTCGAACAACTTCTTGAGCTCGAGATCTTTCCAAACAATATCTCTGTTTTTCTTGAGTGACTTCACAGAGCCAAATGCTGTGTTTTGAAAGGATGAAATGTCCTCATCATCATCTACGTTGATGGCGGGTACTTCAACATCATCGAACGGGACTTTGTCTGGAACCCAGTTGTTGATATAAAGGACGTGGTGTGAACTTTTCAGATGAAGGTAGCTTACTTGAGAGTCTCGCGACATTTGGGTATCTTAGCTTCCTTCTTTTCAAAGTTGTTCATGTTTGTAGAGGAGCTGTCAAAATTCAGTTTTATGTTTTTTTTTTGTTTGTTTGTTTGTTTGTATTTGTAACATCTACAAAATAGCTAAATGTGTTGATATCCTTAAATTGTAAAAATTAGTCAGTTAGATAAGTCTGTCAGGTGAAAGACACTGACGGCCATTATGCAATGGCATAAGCACTGGCATAGCTTACGCTACTATCGTCTGGGCTAGTCACACTGCTGCTTTGTTCGTATCCAATCCAGTTGAACCTACCCCAGTGCGAAGGGAGGCCTTGCTTCTCTCTTACTAGCTCGATCGTCTCCAGTAATATCCCGATTGGCTTTTGGCCACATATAGTGTTCTTGGTTTTCTTTATGTAGTTTCTCCAGGATTTTGACGATCCAGTTGAGGCGACATCCATTGCTAGTTTATCGAGAAATTCTATGGATTCGTGAATATTCAAGCCGGACGATACCTTAGAAAACGAATGGAGATTCTTTAGATCATCTAGCGTTCCTCGAGAGGTGTATGCAGTGTACCCAAATCTGGAACCCCAGTGACAGAAATCACTGCTTATCACGAAAGCATTTTCTTCGTCCTTCATGTATTCAGATAGGACGGCAGCAACAGTTGCTGAGAATTTTGGGTCTGTAATTGAGGAAATCATTATTGGAATTATGGAAGGCGGACCCTGTGGAAGGCCTTCTGTGATCTTGTAGATGTATGGAGCATGCATCTCAAAACTGTGTTCGTCCTCATCTGTGTCGATATCCATCTCCTTAAACACGCTGTTCCCTGTCAGACTCTTGATGATCTCCTTGTCCACCTTGAGATTCCCAAGTGGTGTCTCATATTCATCAGCACCGCTCACATATGCAATATCTTCGAAGTATACATGATGTGAAGGGCCCAGTATAAAAACTCTTTTCCTATTGATGACGTTAGTTCTGGCTTGGTTCGCACGAGAACAGCTCCAATGTAGCTTACACTTTTGAGGTATCCCATGCTTTGTAGCTTTCTGCAAGGGTTTTACCGGCGTATGTATAACCCGCATGTCTAAAACAACTGTTAATATCTATTCTCTCAATCTCCTCTTCCTTCAGAAGTCATTACTAACGGCCCTATCAGAAATCTAGAGTTCGCAACGGTCCCAGGTGCCTGTTTAAGGAACTCATCGAGCTGTTTGCTGAGTCTCGAGCTGTTTGCGGGATACCAAGAGCCAGCATGGGTAGCAGAACGAATTATCATATTATCGTGTTAAATTACTGAGTTGAAACAGGCGGTGTGTGATTCTTTCGGTGGCGAGTTCTGTATATACACTGAGCTACATTGGTTGGTTTCTGAGAAGTTCTGTGTAAATGGTGTCACTTTACAAAAAATGAGTTCGCGGATTTTATTGGTCTTCGCTTGAGTTGTGATTGAAAAGACCTAATAACATGGCTGTTGAGACAAACTTTGAGATCTAAGTGATTCTACAGGCACTGTCAGATCTATAGGCCGTCTTTTCCTTTTGATTATAGGAATACAGTGTGATTTAATGTGATTGTTCTTCGAGTCAAGAATTTTTCTTACCCGGTGCTTCAGTACTCTACTTTCTGTCTCATATAATACTGTGGTTTTGATGTTGATAACTCCTGGAGAGGCTCCTCATATTCTGCTCACAGCGATTAGCTATTTCTGGTCTATTCGCATATTATGGTAGCTGGTCTGATATCACAAGCACTTCAAAACATCCAGCCGAACCTAAGAAGTAACGGGTTTGGTATCGCCAATTCCCATAGAAGATTCGCGCTCACATTTATACCACCGAGTACCAAGTCACCGCTATTCCAGTACAATGCGTCTCCAGAGCAAAGAAGCTTTTTATCATTGGGGACAGATGATGGACTCAATCGGATCCCCGAGGAAGATGAAGATAGAGAGGAAGGGTCCGAAGGTCAACCTTTAAGTAGGACTGTATCACTTCCTTCTCAAATGTCTGATGAACCAGAACTCGATTGGCTACTGCAGGAGCATCAGAGGCGATATTCGAGTATGGAAGGAGACGATCACAGTGAACATGTCGATAACCATGTTGAGACAGAAGTGGAGAGGGCTCCGAGCATACAAGATTATCATGGGTATCAAGACGATTCTGAAGATTTCAACTATTTCATGTCAAGAGTGAGGAAAAATTATCCTAAAAGAAGACCGTCTCTGAGATCAATAGGTTCCATTGCAATCAGAGAGTCCTTAACTGAGGATTTTGATTATGAAAAAGTCACCCTAAGGTCCGAAATCGTGAAATTAACGCAGTACTCAATACCACTCATAGTAACTTTCTTATTGGAACAGCTTTTTGCTGTTGTTAGTGTACTGGTTGTGGGAAGAATAGGTAAGAACGAATTGGCTGCAGTTTCATTAGCAACAATGACTTCAAATATTGTTCTTGCTGTCTTTGAGGGAATAGCAACAGCCCTAGATACGTTATGTCCTCAGGCTTATGGATCGGGTAATTACGTCGCAGTTGGAGTTCATTTCCAAAGATGTGCTGCGCTTTCTTTGATTCTGTTCATCCCATTTGGTATACTCTTATGGTACTCTGCTTTTTTCCTACGATTTCTGGTACCAGAAGAAGAGTTGGTTGTGCTAGCTGCTCAATTCTTACGAGTTTTGTTGTTTGGTGCTCCAGCGTATATACTATTTGAGAATTTGAAAAGGTATCTACAAGCGCAGGGTATCTTTGACGCTGGAACTTATGTCCTTCTCATTTGTGCACCGCTGAATATCATCCTTAGTTACGTTTTAGTTTGGAATCATTCGATTGGCATGGGCTATATCGGTGGAGCTATCGCAAACCTATTGAATTTTTGGCTCATGTTCATCCTACTGGTTGCATATGTGATATTCATTGACGGAAATAAATGCTGGGGTGGGTTTTCGAGGAAAAGTCTAAACCATTGGAAGGACCTATTACATTTAGCAATCCCAGGAGTTATAATGCTCGAAGCTGAGAGTCTATCATATGAAGTTATGACTCTCTTTGCGTCATACTTCGGAACCACTTACTTGGCTACACAGTCGGCTCTTTCTGTTTTAGGATCTTTGACCTATATGGTTCCATTCTCTATTGGGATCGCAGCTTCAACAAGAATTGCGAACTTCATTGGTGCTAAGAGGATTGATTGTGCAAAGCTTGCCTCTAAAATAGGGATATATGCCTCGTTGTTATCCGGATTTGTTAACTGCGTTGTATTATTGATATTCAGGGTACCTTTGAGCTACATGTTTTCCAAGGATCCAACAGTCGTCAAGATGACAGCTGAAATTATGCCACTAGTTGCTTTGGTACAAGTCTTTGACGCAATGAGTGCAGTAGCAGGCAGTTGTCTGAGAGGACAAGGGATGCAAAGACTTGGAAGTTATATTAATCTTTTTGTCTACTATGTGATTGGTGTTCCACTAGCATGGGTGTTCGGCTATTATTTGGATTACAAGCTCGTTGGATTATGGTTGAGCATTGGATTTGGTTTATTGTTAATAGGTTTCAGTGAATCCTGGTACGTCCTTGGCGCTGATTGGGATAGCATTCTCAACGAAGCAAACGACAGAGAGAGCGACATCGAAAGTTTAGAGAGTGCTTCTGTGGTGTGATTCAAATTACTGAAAGTGCTTTCCCTGCGTATAATAATTACAGCATGAATGCGATGAATAATCCGTAATCAATCGTAACCATATAATAAAAACCTATAAACTCCTTTTAGAACCTAAAACAAATCAAACTCTCAGCTGGAAGGGTTGCTTAGCGATTTGTTTATGACTAAAATAGCACCATTGTCCGCATTGATTATAGAATCGACATGAATCCATGAGTCATGCTCAATACTGACATAGTATTCACCATTATCATTAACGAGCTTGATCTTCTTGCCATTCTTTGAAACAAGTTGAACCCCTTTACTGTTTCCTTCAAGTGTGCTGAATGGAACTTGGCCATCGACAACATGAGACTTCACGTAGTCGTCAACGTTTGACTTTATTGTTTCATCGATCTCTTTAGGAGACTTCGATTCATCAACTGTGTTTGGGAACTGCCATGGCTTTAAAGGAAGAGCTTCAACGGCCTCATTAGTTGGAGCAAATACAATAAACTGTTCATTCTTCTTGTTGAACTTTAAAGAAATATCAACACTGTCTCTAACATAAGAGGCAAAAAGTGAAATCTTCTTGCTTGTAGCGAGAGACGACGTAAGTAGCGTGGGACCCCTCTGCGGTTCCTCACCGTCCGGAATGTAGATCTCACCTGGGGTAAGTGGCTCTGCCGGTTGTGCAGCTTCAAACAAAGGAGCCTGGTCGCTATCAGCGCCCTCTCCTCTCTTTACCAATTCTTTGGCATAATCCTCTGCAATCTTGCCCAAATCAAATACTCTCTTTGAAAAAGTAGCAGATGCCAGTGAAAGTATGAATAATACTCTAAGTTTCATTTCGTTACGATCTTTCTTTTCTGTCCCTCTGCTTTTTCTGTTCCTGCTCTGATATCTTTTTTGTTTGCTTTTGGAACCATAGAGCTTTTAAGAAAAAACAAAAAACATATTCCGGATCGTGCCGGAACCAGAACCCTTACTTACCTCGGATATTACCTGGTTCGGAAGCCAGAATAAGCGGTGCCAAACAAACAAATCGAGATCAACAGACATTATAGCTGTTTCCTGTAGCAGCAGCACAAGACTAGAAGCAGACTGCGACTGTTACCGCTACCGTGATAGAGTGGATGGATAACTTGCACTTACTCAGAGGACTCATTATATGAAAAGAGGTGGTAAACAGTAACATTGAACCTATAATAAATAACATGAGTGAAAATAAGGTCTTCACGAAGGTATGTCCCACTCACAGTACAATAAGAATACGATTGAGAAAACAAAGGCCTGACACTTTTATATTTTTTTTAGCTGAAGGCATCAGAAATTCTCCAAGAGTTTCAGCAACTTGAAAAGAAGAAGAAAGACTCCAAGAGAAAACTTGTGATGCAGAAGGTAATAGCCAATATCACAATTGGTAACACTGATATGATCTACGTCTTTTCTGAGGTAGTGAAGCTTTTTCCAATTAATGACATGGAGCTCAAGAAGATGTGTTATCATTATCTGGTGACCTATGCACCATTAAAGCCGGATAAGGCGTTAGAAGCACTCCCTGCTATAAAGGCAGATCTCAAATCCTCTAACACTGCGCTTGTTGCGCTTGCCTTGAAGAATCTTGCTTCCGTACCTATTAAAGAGTTTCTGCGAGAAGCTATAGCACCAACTGATGAATTACTCTCGGATAATGATGCTTTTTTACGGAAAACAGCCGCTTTCACAGTTGCAAGACTATACGAAAGAGATCCTCAGTTAGTCGTCCAGGAAGGCTTCATCGATAGGCTGAACCGCTCCTTGGTGGATTCCAATCCTACTGTTGTTGCATCCTGCCTAACAGCTCTTCATGATATTACAGAGAAGTCGGATGAACTGAACTTGACTATCAGTAAAACACATGCGCTAAACTTGATGGATTTGTTGCCTAGATGTGACGAATGGTCACAAGCTGCCATACTGAACGCTTTAATGAATTATATACCCATGACTCACGAGGATGCGGAAATAATGATTGACAAGGCCATAGCTCACTTACAGCATGCCAATTCTGCTGTTGTCTTGAATGCCCTAAAACTTCTAATTTATCTTTTGAATTTTGTTGATCATATTGAAGAATACATCCCAAGAAAATTAGCTCATTCTCTGATATCCCTGCTGTCTAAGCCTCCAGAAATACAATTTTTGATTCTGAGAAATGTCATTTTGCTGATTTTGAGCAAACCAAATTTCATACCATTTGATGTTTCTGTGTTTTTCTGTGCTTATAATGAACCTATTTACGTGAAAGATACAAAGTTGGAGATCATTTATTTGTTAGCGAATGAAAGTAATCTGAATCTAGTATTGCGAGAACTCGAAGAATATGGGACTGAGGTTGATGTTCAGATGTCTAGGAAGGCAATAAGGGCCATTGGAAATTTGGCTGTGAAGTTAGATGTTGCTGCAAAGCCTTGCGTCGAAGTTCTCTTGAATCTGACCCAAAGTGGCATTGATTATGTGGTACAAGAAGCCGTTGTTGTTTTCAAAAATATCTTGAGACGCTACACTGAATTTGACTACGCAGTATTCAAACTTTTGGAGCACATAGACAAAGTTGAGGAGCGTGATTCAAGATCTGCTTTGATTTGGATGGTTGGTGAATATTCTAGCGAGATTCAAAAATCAAATACATTACTTGCAGATCTCACTTTCACTTTCAGAGAAGACCCCCCTGAAGTTCAGTTGGCATCATTAACTGCAGCTGTCAAGCTTTTCCTCAAGAAGCCTGATGTAGGTGAAAAGTTGGTTATCAAAATTTTGAAATGGGCAACTGAGGAAATTGATAACCCTGATGTGAGAGATCGCGCATTTTTCTATTGGAATCTTCTCTCTATTCAAGACAAATTTCCAGGCACTGCTAAAGACATTATTGATGGTGAACTACCACCGGTCTCAAATCAAAATGACCAGTTAGACCCTCTAATTTTAGAGGAATTGGAACTGAATATCGGAACTTTAGCTTCGATTTACTTGAAACCTGTTGGTCAAGTTTTCAGGTTGTCCAGAAGAAAGTTTTTACCGCAAAGTCCAGCAAGATCTACTGTAAATTCAAGAACTTCCTCAGGAGCTAGGACGATGTCTAATATTACTAATAGAAGCAATACATCAAGCTCGAATTCTGGAGAAATTGAGCGCCATATTGATAGTTACGATGTACCAGGAGTTAATGTCAAGCCCGTCCGAAAACAGAGCAACCTTGGTCGTCGTTTGAGTGTTGCTCGTAAACCTTCAATGCTTTCAAGGAGATTTTCAATAAAGGGGTCTCTCAAGTAAGGGCCAATGTATGCGATATTACAGGTGTACTTATTCAAACGCCAGTGTAAATGTCTATTTCTCATTAATTTTTTGTAGTAGTGCATCACTCGTCATCGTCTTCGCTTTTTATCATTTTTGCAGTTTCTTCTTCGTCTTCTCTGACTTCCAGCTCATGACTTGTTGAGCGTGTAATAGAGTTTAGAATGACACCATCATCTTCGATCTTTGCGAGTGGTTTCTCACTCTCTCTTATATCAATTATCTGGACATCTGGCGCGAATTTCACTGGCAACCCAACTGGGACTATTGTTTCTACCTTGATATCTGGCATATTGGGTTCTGGCCCATCGGGAATATCGTCGGGGTCAAAATCCTGGCCCAAGATAACATAAAGAATAATCAGAGCTGCTGGCTTCGATAAAACAAGGCTATTCTCCTTACAAAACGCAGCAGCAACACAATCAGGGCATCCGTATTCACATTTACATTCAAGAACTCTTTTCAATGCATCCTTCAGGATAGTATGGATGTGCTCAAATGCCTTGATGCACAAACCAGAGCCATACTTTCCCCCCTTGGCATCATGAAAGATCAATCTTGCAGGTCTTTTTCTTGCAGTTTGTCTCTCTGCAAATTCTTTCTCAGGTGCCTTACATTCCGTATGGATTTCATCAACGCCACTTACTATCACTAGAGGCAGTAATCCCATGATTGCATGCTGGGATGCGTGAATTCCGCCAGCCGCATTCAATTTTTTACTTTTGATGATTTCCAATGCATTATTAGGAATATCTATCCAGAAACCTTTGGAGTGTATATGTATTGGGGGGTTGTGAACTTCAACAGCGTCCAATATTCTCTTCTTTTTATCAACTTTAAAAAATCCAAAAACAATTATTGTTGTCAATATCTTACCGAAATAAATAGGAACATCACTTCCTCTGATGGATCTTACAAGCTCGATTTCCTTCGGGTCAACATCTGTAAAATCCCGCTGACTTGTAACCCAATCAACATCAACCCTCTCAACTTTTGCAAAATGTTCTTCGGAGTTGAATTCACGAACAAGATACGGATAGCCCTGGTGGATGAAAATACCACCCTCATATAAAGTGAAGCTTGTTCTGGAAGCTTCAATTTCTTCAATAACGATATTACGATTATTCGTGATATCAACCACCGCATATTGATCTTCCTCAATACCTCTGATTGACACATTTTTGGATGGCCAAGGTAGGTATCTATTTGTACAATGATAGCCATCTGCATCATGATCTAGTTTTGGTAATAATTTCTCCATATTAGGGAAATAAGCTCGGTCAGCTTCCGTTATTGGCAGTTCAAAAGCAGCACATTGTAGATGACCTTCCAAAACCAGTGCGTTATCAAAATCTAATACAAGTTCTTGGAAATTCTTCTCCACCAAAATATCTGGATGGGCCATATAATGTTGATCGACAGGAGAATCACTTCCCACAACCAACGTAAGTGAGTCCTTATTCCGTCTTCCCGCTCTACCACTTTGTTGATGAAAATTTGAAAGCGACAGAGGAAATCCACACATCAATACGGCATCTAATCCACCTATATCAACACCTAGCTCAAGTGCATTTGTGGAAATTATTGCTGATAAATTACCATGAAACATTTCTTGTTCAATCTTACGACGGTCAGAAGCAGAATATCCACCTCTATAACTCATTACTTGAGAAATCAGCTCAGGCTCGTTTAGATCTATGAACTTTTGACGAACCTCTTTCATTAGCAACTCACACACCCGACGGACATAGCAAAATGCAATTGCCCTCACATTATTCAAGACAAGTTGTACTAAAATCTTCGCTGTTTCTTGGATAAAGTTTTCACGCCCACTTGCTATATCAGCGGGATTGATATACGGAGGATTCCAAGCAATCAAGTGTTTCATACCAGCCGGTGATCCATCCTTTTCTATGTGAATTATTCTTTCAGAATCAACACCAAAAATCGCTTGCATATGTTTGACAGGTTCCTTTAAAGTAGCAGAGCAAGATATAAACTGTAATTTTTCATTACCTAAAAATTCACATATTCTCCTTAGACGTCTCATAATAAGTGCAACATGAGATCCAAACAACCCTTTATAAGTATGTAGTTCGTCAATCACAACGTATCTTAGATGCAAAAGAAAATGTCGCCATCCCTGGTGATTTGGTAAGATACTAGTATGAACAATATCTGGGTTTGTGAAAATCACTCTAGCATTATGTTTAATCTCGACCCTTCTCTGTGTATCGGTATCGCCATCATATGTGTCAACCAGAGAATTTAATTGCATTTTATTCATGAGTTCTGTGAAAGATCTTTTCTGGTCCTGTGCCAATGCTTTTGTTGGGAAAATATACATAGCTGTTTCCTGTGGAACATTTTCTAGAATATCGAGGACTGGAATCTGGTATATTAAGGACTTCCCTGACGAAGTTGACGTTGAGATTATAACGTTACTACCTTTATTGATAGCATTCAATGCTTCTGCCTGGTGTGAATAGAAACCTTTAATATCTAAAGAGTTAAGTAAATTATCAGATAAAGGGAAATCCAATTCTTCGTATATTGCTCTTTGCTCTGGCAAGATGAACGACCCTACTATCTGATTTTTGTAATTTGTATTTTTCAAAACTTGCAGAAGTTCAGGTATTGTTGGTATGTCTACTGACGGGTTCAGCCTTCTATTTTTGATCATCTCTTCAATTGGATCTTCAAACCTCTTTTCTTTGGGTATTTTACTTTGAGCCAACTCGATCAATCTTCCTTCGGGCTCAATGTTTTGCTCTTCAGTTGTTTTCAGGAAATCATTAACTGCTTTAACGAATTTGGCATCTCTTTTGGCGATCAGTTTTTTCATAGATTCTGGAGTATAAACAGGCATCTTCATTTCTGAATAAAAGGTAGATTTTGTCCTTGATTTGGATAGATCGCCATCCACAAACTCGAAGATCAAGATCTGGTTAGTCTGTTCCATGTCATCAAGCTGAAAAATGTCTAATTCCTTTTGGACGAATCCCTTGTTGTAATCGTATACTTTTTTCTCGATAGTGACTTGATTTTCATCAATGTAACGGAAAACTATGTCATTGGGGAGAAGCACAACAAGTTTGGCAACATCTTCCAGGGTTAGTGGTCTTTTGATTGTTTTTTCTACAGGTTGTTTCATAGTCTCGAACTTTGTTATGACATGTTTTCGACTTGATAAGAAGGTGAAGTAGGAGTTAAGTCTAAAGTGGATCTGTTCAAGCTCTTTCAGCCATGGTGGCCAGTGTTCCTTTTCGTTCTTTTTCACTCGCTTCGAATCATTTATCCTGGTTACCTCTCCTTGTCTTTTCTGGGCCATTTACTTACGCGTCTTCGCTCCCCGTTTCTGGTTAAAACTCAGATGAAAAGAGAGCCAACTATTATCTTCAGCGCCATTACGTTTGAGACGAGCAACTGCATCTACAAACTCGGTAACGACACACATATTAAAAGCCGGAGCTCTACAAGACTCTTCTTCCTTGAGCAATAAACATTGATTAAACTGAGAAAAGTACTTCCTTAAGTAGTAGTAGTAGTAGTAGATGTCAACAGAAACTAAGCACAATAACGCTTATATGACCAATCAAGCCATATCCGGTGATATTTATTTAGCACAATGAGGGTAATAATAAACAATAGGAACTAACGTGGTATAAAGATTTGCAAATAGTAGTGCTCAAGGGCATATATATAAATTATCGACGTTACCAAGTGTATTGTGGGGAATAGCTGTTTCATTCATAATTATGGGTTCTTCTACTTGAGCGAGATCTCGTGAGGGCTGGAATGGCTGCTGAAATATTAGTCATTCTTTCACCAGATTTCCAGCCATCGAAATCAATCAAGGCCTGCATGCATCCCCATTCCGTGATTTTGTTGAGTAGCCAGTCCAGATTTACTGGCTTTGTCAGGTAATCATTACAACCAACGGCAAGAGCCTCCTGCTTATCTTGAAGTAGATTACTGGCAGTGAGTGCAACGATGATAACTGGGGATCTAAAGACCTCAACATCTAAGTTATCTCCAACTTCTTTGCGTTCCATATTCTGAAGATCGGAATTAGCAAAGACGCCAATTCCGTTTATCTTCTCTAGTCGGCGAATTTCTTTAGTCGCCTCAAGGCCTGATATCACAGGCAATTGAATATCCATCAAGACTAAATGAAATCGGCCATTCCTCCATTTGTCTATAGCCTCCTGGCCATTCTTCGCAACATCATGATGAATTCTGTGTCTTCTCAAGTGAGCGGACAAAATTCTCAGATTGATCAAGTTATCCTCTACAACCAATACGCTCACACTGGGTAAAACCTTGGCCATAGTAGAGGATTCATCCTTTCTCTTTGTAGATGAGTTATCTCTTACTATTGTTGGCAGTGTTAGCTTGGTACCATTTATATGTTGCCCGTTTGTACTCGCAGGTGATGCTGTTCTCTCCAAACTTGTCACAGAACCTGGTCTTGACTCCACTGCTTCATGGTTCTTACTCTTGTTATTCTCGCTCAACGTTGCAAAATCTTTAGGAAGCAGCAACACTGCCGAGCTAGGTTCAGCAGGATTGGACTGCGATCTTCTATGAATCGAGTTTGGGGTACCTGCATTTGGGCTCTGGTTGAAATAAGATTGCCCTGGTAACGAGTTCATTCTTCTTGTATGATAGTCATAAGTGCTGTCTTCATCTACCTGGTCCTCAGTTATTGAAGGATAGCTTTTTCTGTTGTTCAGATCTGTAGCTGTAAGCGGGATATCTTGCGTTCTCGTTATCGGAGCCTCAACAATGAACGCGTTATCGGACGTCATACCGTTGGGGAAATACTTGTCGAGAATGCTCCAGACATGTGCCTCAGGATTCAGACCGATGTTTATCGGGACTCTTTGTGGGGCTGTTTTAGCCTTAGATAGCATCTCAAAGGATGAATTTTTTGGAACCAAGCTCGATTGTTTAGCAATGGATACTGGGATTGGGGATATAGGTGAGTTGAAAAATCCATTTGAGGACGATCCCGAGCTCAAGGGCAGTAGAGGTGATGGGGGAGGAATACCGAGACTGGATGAGATTAGTTTTGGCGAGTCAGCTGCATTCTTTAGAACAGAGGGGTCTAGCTTGATAATTATGTCAGCGGGGTCGCTCTCTCTCGCCAAAGTTGTTGGGAACCTCTTGGCAACCATGGACTTCAAATCGTCCACGATGTCGCTGTCTTTGATGTATAGTGATGTTGCATTACCACCAGGCCTCTTAATCCAAGCCCTTCGCGTCGCATCTCGCGAGGTGTTTATTATGGGTATTTTGGGTGAAGAGGTTTTATGAAAACTTCCAGATTTCGTGGGTGATGTGTACTTCACTGGGTGATTGCTCATCGGAACAAACTGTTGTGTGTGGTAAGAGGCCAGCTCTCGTTATTATTTCTATAGTGCTTTAACAAATGTCCTTATTTCTTCTCTTCAAGATGTAATGGGTCCCAAGTTCAAATATTACAAGTGAGAAATGGTGCTGGATCTTCCTCTGAATTGAAATCGTAGAATCTTTGCGGTGAAGGAGCGTCGGGGTTTTGCACTGTCCGTACCTCGTTCTATATCTAGGTGTGTGCAGGTGCTTGTTGGATTATTGCAAGTTCCGTTGTCTATCTTCTCAGTTTTGTTGCTCTGGTGCTGCTATCTTCTACATCTACTTTAAATTTGTTCCTGAGATTTTTGGGTTTTTGCGTAAAGTTGCGACACTAATTCCCTTATTTGTCAATACAGCTTTGTGTATTCAGAATTAGGAATTTCTGGCGCTTTAAATGTGCAATTTTTCGGTATTTCCACTACTTTTTTTTTTTTTTTTTTTTTTATTTTTCAGAGTTGGCGAAAGAGTGTCAAAGACTCTGAGGAAATGCAGATCGGACTGTAGAGCTTGAAGGTGTGCAATTAAGGGTGTGGATTGAAAAAAACAGTGTTACCATACAATGGCGAAGAAGAACAGTGGTGAGAACTCTAAGAAGGCGGCTGGAAACGCCAGAAAGGCTGAGCAAGCGAACAAGAAGAGAGCGGAGGAAGATTCCAGAAGGGCAGCGTCAGAGGACCAGGAGTGGGAAGAAGGTTCGAAGAAGCAGAACAAGAAGAAACTAGATGAGGCTGCTAAGAAGGCTGAGGCTGCTAAGAAGAAGGCTGAACGAGAGGCTCTTCTCAAGGAAGAAGAGGCGTCGTTGCCTTCAAAACCCTCGTCGAAGAGCAGAGGTGCAGCTAAGATTGCTGCAAGGAAAACAGGTAAAATCGATGATTTCCTCAACGACCAACCAGTCACCTCTCAGATTTCTGCATCTGGTATTGATGGTGCGCTAGAGGCTTTGACATTGACTAAGAAGGCGGGTGCTGTATCTGACAAGGATATTGACAGACACCCAGAAAGAAGATTCAAGTCTGCATTGGCTGCATACGAGGAGAGAAGGTTACCAGAGGCTAGAAAGGAGAACCCTGGCTTGAGACTACAGCAAGTGAAGCAATTGATCTTCAAAGAGTTTGAAAAGTCGCCAGAGAACCCATTCAACCAAGCTACTAATGTGTCATACGATGCAAGCCAGGAAGACGTTGAGAACTTGAAAAAGCAAGTTAAGAGTGAGAGAGAGAGCAAGTACGTCAGATAACACAGTGGGTAGGCGAGCTCGCTGTTCCATGCAAGTCTCCGTTGCGATATGGGCTGTTCAATCTCTTCTCAATCTTGTTAGCTGGTCGTCGATGCTCTTTTTGTGTGTGTGTAACGTGCAAATAACAAAATTGAATAATCTCGTGCTCATCGCTGTAGCAATTTTGAAAAGTGATGTAGATAGTAAAAGCTTGAAGAAGAAGAAGAAGAAGAAGAAGAAGACAGATACTCTCGACACGCACATCCGCGCCAGTCTTCATATTTATGAAGAATATACTTGGGTCCTTTCTAAGGGAGCCCAAAGTCGCCAAGGCTAAACTCGTCTTTCCCAAGTTAACCGTACCTAGACAGGCAACATCTGGCGCATCTCCATTAATCAAATATTTAGAAGACGATGCCCCAGTGGCATCGAAACCACAAGATATAAAAGGTGTTTATTCATTCGCTATCCAATATCTTTATTCTAAAAATTTAGGGATTCCTCCTAGGCTATCGAATAACAGGTTTTTCGAGCTATACTATTATCCTGAAGACCACTTCCTAAACTTATTCAGTAAAAGTAAGCCAGCCATAAGGTTCCAGTTCACCAAAATGTGCGTTTTGAACGATCCAGACGTTGATGCTACAGCAATTAACAGGGTTTATAAATCACAAAAATCGTTGCGGCCTCTGGATTATGCGGTCTATAGGAATAGGACAAGGAGAATCATACGTGATGTGTTTTTCGAGAGTTTTTCACGACTGGGTGGGGGTAATGGTTTGTATCAAATTACATGTAAACTAGTCCCAAGAGATGAGGAGCTGAACGAGTTGAGAAAGGTAATGGACGAGGGTGTTGGGATTACCAAACATAGAAATCTAAGGAAGTTTGTTGAAAAGTCCAATGCTAGACTGAATAAGTCAGATCTGAAGTGGTATTTAAAAAGTTTAGACGTTCCAATACCAAACGAGCTTAATGCAAAGGCGAGTGACTTACATAATAAAGACCGCCAGAGAAAGCCTGGGTCGAAATCATAACTCCATGTTCACATACTACACCAATCGGGTGTATCAGTTTCATAGTTCCAACTAGCATCGTTAGCAGCATATCTATAGGCATGCAGCCAGATTTTGAGACTCTCTACCGTAGGATCCCGGAATGCTGGTCTCGTACAAATCTCACAGCGAGACGTGACTTCGAGATTTGCCATTGTGTTCAGATCTTCTTGCAGTAAAAAGTTGAACTCTTCTTGAGTGATTGCGTTTTTCGCGATGAGCTGTTTCCTTAGCGGAGATGCTTGGGGGCCATACAGTGGGTCGTTCACAATACCGTGGCCAAGAAGACACAGATGTATTCTAATTTGATGAGTTCTGCCGGTCAGCGGTTGGCACGAGACAATGGATTGGTTGTGCGTTTTGTCGTACTTTATTCTAGTGAACTCCGTGATTGCATCGCGCTGGATAATCCCACAAGTATAGCCTTTCTTTGTGTCAATGTTTAGCACCGGGTGATTCAGTCTCAAAGAGTCAGGAAACTGACCTTGCACCCTTGCAAGGTAGGTTTTCGATACGCCTTTGTCCTCGATCAATCGTTGAATTCCTGAGGCAGCAGCTTGCGTTTTGGCTAGCACCAATATTCCAGAAGTCTGTTTATCAAGACGGAAACATGGGTGAAGGGCCGTCTTGATATTTTCTTGTGACCTAAGTAGTTCCGTTATGGTGTTGCGTAGATATGGCCCTGTTGGATGAACGGGTATTCCAGCAGGTTTATCGATGACGATGACTTCATCGTCTTGGTGGATTACCGGTATGCGATCACAGAATGCTACTGGGGGTTCGTGTCTGTGCACATAAGACTGGATCTTGTCTTTGTTTTGCAGCTTCAGCTCGAGGACGTCAGGGTACTTGATAGGGGACCCGCTCCTTTCCACTGATATCAATCCATTCTGGATATCTTGGTACTGTCATATTTTTCGTCTGCATTAGTATCACGAAGAAAGCACAGTATTTTGCGGGGAGGGACGCAAAGACGGAAACTCACGTATTGCTCGAGCGATTTGGCTTTGAATTCCGTCACGAGTATGTCAAGCACCGAATGGTTGTACCATCTTCCCTTTACGAATGTTGTGACTGTTTGGTGGTATGGTGCTACTTTCCTGAGACCATGGTCTACCGTGAATAGAGACATTGGGTGCTGGCGTGTCTAGTTCCCGTTTGTGAAATTTCCATGAGCTCATGAGTCCATGTGATTGATGTCTTTTCTACTCGAGCCATCCCAATGCAGTAGACTCTTCAGCGTTGAGGATTCGATGAGGACCAGCGCTCGTAACACGCGATGAGCATATTCGCTTATATATATATATATATATATATATATATATTCAACCTTAGATGGGAGATGACGAAAGGATCCGAGTTCAAGAACCGTAGGCCTCCAGAATCAGATGAGTGGGAAGCAGTAGCAATGACTTTTAGTGTAGTTATCCCGTCTCCGAGCCAAGTGTTGGTGGGTCTACGGAACAGTATCGTCAGCTATTGTAATCATCTGAGCCTAGTAGTGGGTAGTAACCCAACCACGATTAAACACGCTCTCTCTCTTTATCTCTTATCAGCGATCTTTATTCCCGGTCCTGTCAGTCCAGTCCGAATCAGAGCCCCAAAAAGCCAGTCAGCAGCAGTAAGCTTTCTGAAAACGTGTGTAATCAACTAACAACTACGAGCAGAGCGAGTTTCTTTCAATGGCTGGCTAAGGAAATCAACTAAACAACTGTACGTACAGACTTGTGTGTGGTTGTGTGAGATCACACAACCACAACCACAACTAACAACGGCAACCATTCCCCCCCCCCCCCCCTCCTCACCCCTTGGCTCAGAGACAAATCACAGCTGGTGGGAAAACCGTCCAACCACAAACCTACAAACCACTTCACAGAAAAAATCACCAGTTTAATTGTTCGATTGGATTCCACGTTCCAAGTCCTCTTTCACTCTTCTCAATGCAAAAATCTCATGATTTAGAATGCGCAGGAATCAAAAAAAAAAGTCTCATGATTATACAATATTATCGGTAAACACACTCCGGAAATGCCCTTGCTCTTCTTCCGCCAGAGAGAGAGAGAGAGACCAGCTGAAAGCGCACACGCCTGAGTCTCGTATACAGCTTCGCTAAAAAAAATAAAAAAAAAAAAGAACACAGCATTCGAATTCAGAGTGTCTTGAGTCAGACCCTAGCTACCGCAGCTCTCTCTCTCTCTTCGTGTCTTCGTGTCTTTTTGTCTGGTGGGTCGCATCGTAATACTGCACTCTCGGAAAAACAGCACGGTTCGAGCCGCATGTTTTGTAACATGATTTTTTTTTTTTTTTTTTTTTCTTTAGCTGGGAGACAGGCTCGAAATCACAGCATATTGGCTTGGAGCCAGTCACACCACAAAATCCGAGTTATCGACTACACAAAATAGAATGATTTCGCATTGCCCGTAAACCAGTATAAATTCAAGCTGTTTCTTCCCTTGAGGCATGGACAGCAATGTAGTTTCCTCCTTCTCATAGCAAGTCTTGCACAAACACACTAGCAAATCAAGTACAATTACAATAGCGAAAAAAAGCATACAATGTTCACTTCCCCAGTTTTAAGATCAACCATCTCATTAGGCTCACAAGTCGCCAAACAGTCAGCAGCTAAAAGAGTCAAAATCAGTGTCACATCTGCTCAATTGAAACATGTGTTCAAGCTTTACACTTCGAGAGTACCAACTGTCGGACAATGGGCTTTGGGCTTAGGAACTGTTTTGTTCTGGCCAGTTGGCGTTGCTGGTTTGATCCAACGTGCTGGCGGTGTTAACAACCTTCCATAAGCGGTCTTTATTCATCCTCCTTCTCGCAATTAAGGACACTATTTATGAACTTATGACAACCTCCAGTTGGGCTGGGCTAATTAACAAAATATTCAGTGCAGTATTGAAAAAATATATTCCTGTATAAATCGTAATCATTAACGAACTATAGAACGATATACGGTGTAGATTCCTGTGTGATTGCAAAAGTTGTTCGGATTTCCTTCTCCTTCTCCTTCTCCTTCTTGCTTTGTCTCTTCCTCTCAACAGAATGGTGCGTCCGTCTGTTTGCAGGCCTGCTTCCTGCTTGTGTAGTATATAGTAAGTAGGCCTTTGCAGAAAGTGTGTTACGTAATTTTTTTTTTTTTTTTTTTTTTTTTCTTTTAAGTGCCCTTGAAAAAAAGTTTTCTAGCATCAAGCCTTTATACCTAGAAGCCATAAGCCATAAGCCATAAGCACCGTCACCATACATTTACCCGAGTCCAAGCGGAAACCGGTCAGTTTGAAACTAGACAGCTTCAGGGTTCTATCATGCTGAGGAACAACTACAGATGTATGCACAGCCTGTCCCGGCTGCTCCAAGAGCAGACTGCGTCGTTATCCGTACATCCAACCACATCCTCGAGCAGCTCTTCTCTGTCATCTGACCCAGCGCCCACCGTTTCCAAGAAAATGGGCCGTGGGAAGAAAAAAGACCCGCCACCTCAACAGCTCACTATATTGAACGCTGTGGACTCGCACCTCGTGAGAAAGAAACCGAGATTTGTGAAGTCGTTGAAAGACGACGCAAATCTTGATACATCAAGGGTAGAAAACCAAAGTAGAAAGCTGTTGAATTTCAGAGAAAACGTGTCAAGCACTCAGGTTTTGAAGAGCATAGATTACCTGAAACCTTCAGACCGGGCAATCTCGAAAAAGGAACTGAAGCAGATACGAAAAGTGCTCTCTACATCATACAACAAGAATCAGCTGAAACACTATATCACCGAGTACTATCCAGAAATTAGGGTTCCTGCTAAACACACTAAGGCATCTTCGATCGACAAAATCATCAATCTTGCATGGAAATGCTCGCTTTCCGTTGACAAGAATCCAAAAGAAGACTACTTGGTTGAGAGAACTTTTGATGTATCTTGGAAGGAGATTTTCATCCTGCTTACAGAAAACACGTTTCAGGCATGGATGAGACGCGATGTGCGGATCGTTGTGATCCCTGAGGAAGGGAAGATTATGGTGAAAGCAGACGAGCCAACTATCGGATACATCGAACTTGAAATGAACAAAATATACCGCGATATCAAAGAAGAGGATGTGGATCTCACCCAAATCAACAATGTCTTTTTGAAAACGACCGATAAACTCCCTATACAAGATATCCAAAAGATCACGGGCGTATTTTTCGAGGAAAAGCCAAAGGATCAATTACCTCTGGAGCAAGAGAACAGGCAAATTTTCAGAATGTCTTCCCTCAGCAGTGACAGAATAAAGCACTCTAAAAAATTGATCCTATGGTCTTTGGACTACAACCCATTCAGAGAGGTACATGTCCATGCCGACTTTGAGAATCCTGCATACAAATCATACCCAATAATTTTAGGAAATACCTTACCCTGGATCCATAGAAGTAAGCAATGGCTTCGTTTAAAATCCCCAATAGTCGTTGGCAAAATCGAAGAACCAAAATCGCTGGATCTACCCAAACTATTCCAAGAAGCATCTCAAACACCTGATACGGAGGAAGAATCCAATGATCTCATAACCACAGCCACTTTTGGTCAACTTCTCTTTGACTCTTCCAGCATCGACTCGAAGAAGAGATCGATCTTTCATACGGAAATTCCATACATCCAAGAGAAACTATTAAATCTGCCTCTATATGACAAGTCATCAGAACACTCATATTTCGCACAGTTCAAGTTCGTTCCATCTCCATATGACAATGACTCCAATTATTTAAAGTATCCGCCGTTAGAAATTTGGATCGAAAGAGATGAACATGACCAGGCAAACTTAGAATCGCTGAGGGTCATCCTGTTGTTAAATGAGCAAAGTTCGGTGGTTTCTATCCCTGAATCGGTAGCGGACATAAACTTCGTCACAACTAAGACCAAATATCTGATAGACTCCAATAATCAGCTAGACACTTCGTTCAACGAGCAGCCAGGGCTTCAAGAATTTTTGGAAAATTCAAATTTGAACTTCACAGGCAAAAACCTCAAAATTGCAGACTCTTTAAACATCAAAATCAAAGGCACTGAAGGACTCATAAAGTATGATTACGTCAATACTCTATACAGAACAGAACTGCATTTGAAGTATAAAGAGAGGCTGTTACAATTCTCCAGCATTCAAGGGGGTCTACTAGGTGGTAAGACAACGGAAGTCTCATTGATTGGAAACGTTGGACAAGAACCAATGACGCAGGAGGAATTTGCTGATTTTACTAATGACGCTCTCCAATTCCTCAAAGATATGAAACCCAAACGACCAGTGTATAACGAAATATAAATAGCTACATATCATGAACCGACACTTCCTGTATATAGGATAGAATTCAAAGAATTTTTGCATTAGTTGTCTATGTACTTTTCATAAAATATTATCAGTATAAAAGTTGATCTTATTTACTAAACGTAATGTAATCCATAGAATGCCATTCCAATTGAGTCAAGTAACGGCATATAAGAGTCTCTTCACCAGTTCACGTAGTCTCTACCAACAACTCTAAACACTTTTATTTTTCCGCTCTTCATATCTGATGGCTTATAAGACGTATGTTTGACCTTACCACTCGAATCAGCTTCAATCACACGGAACTTTTTTTTGGTAGCATCATACTCTGTGATGACTGCTGCAAATGGTACGCCACTAGAACCAACCTCATATATAATCTTTTGACGCAATTTGTTATGTCCTTGAAATTTTGCCTTATTTATAGCGAGAATATCACCAGGTTTGAAATCTTCATATTGATGAACGTCAGTGTTATTGGTATTGGAATATATAGTTACACCATAACTTCTTAGTCCCACAGGTGGTAAAATACCAGGAACTTGCTTCAAAATATATGCAACAAGAGGCTCTCTCACATTCGAATTCAGCATCCTTGAAGCAATCTGAAAAATTTCGGTACCATATTTCAAAGAATAGGATTCTAAAGAAGCCTTATGGTGTGCAGGTTTAGGCTCATTCAAAATTTTGCCTGAAACAGTAGATTGAGGATCTTTGGCATCATAGATAATGTTGATAATAGTCTGAGAATTATCCAGATGCAAGACATAGTAATCCTTCAGAACAACTTTTCTTCCACCTCTCTTTCTAACCGCTTGCTCGTCTGCTTCGAATATCAAATCTTTTCCAATTCTTGATTGTAGTGAAGGTGGTAGTTCGTTGCTTCTAAGCCACCAACCATTAGATAGTTCCAAAGATGAAGTGGCCTGGTGTGAGTTTGAGCTGGATACAGAGCTACGACGTACAGATCTTGATCTAGAGATCGAAGATTCCGATTGTTGAGTTGGGAGCGTACTTGCTCTGTTAATACCTGGGACTGGAGGTGCTGGTTGCTGTTGAATCTCTCGTGTGTTCAAAGTTATTGGAGGTGGTGCGGCAGTGTTTGGAAGAGCTGGTTGTTTTAGAGCCGAAGGTGATACAGGAGGCTCAGAATGAGGAACGGGAGGTGGGGGTGGAAGTTTTGGTTCGTTTTCAATACTTCTTCTTTGCTGTGTAGGTGAGGTTGGTACTGGAGGTGGAATTGAAGAGTGGGGAATTGGCGGAGCCCCAGATGGTCTTGGGGAAGAAGAACTTATCGAATGAGGAATGGGTGGAATTGATACAGGAGTACCTGATTCCAGTGATTGAGATGTTGGAGGAGGTGGTGCGTGCGCTTTTGGTACGGTTGGAACTTCAGTATCGATAAGGGAATGAGCTGGTGGTGGTGGTGGTACAACTCTTGAGCTATTATTTGATGCTAGAGGAGCATGGGATGAAGTATTATGGGTTGATGGCACCGATGGTACTGCAGCTGCTGGTAAGACTGGTGGGATTGGTGGCGCTGCCACAGGTGATTCGATTTCATCGTTGGCATTGTAAGGTTCGGAAGTATGTTGAGGGTGTCCTGAAGGCACTGGTGGTACCGATGGCACGGATACCGCTGGGACTGAAATCTCTTGCTTATTAGTAGGCTGAACATTATCGCGCGTAGACAATATAGTTTGATTTTTTTCACTTTGAAGGGGAGGAGCAGCAAAGTTTGAAGAAAGGTTTGCGATCTCCTGCTCCTCCTCCTGCTCCGCCTCTTCTTCTTCTTCTTCTTCAATAGCGTAGTCTAAAGATTGACGGCCTGTAAACTCAGAAGCAGATCTGAATGACTCGTCATCAGCATTAATAGGTGAGGCTATTGTCTCGGATCCATCTGAAAGACGCTTTGGAGTAAGAGGTACGGCTTCCTTTACTGGTGAAGCGTTCACAATTTCTGGATCAAGAGTTTTATAACCTGTATTCACGTCACTCTCATCAGCATTGAGAATATTGGATGACTTCTCAGTATCATTTACTTGCTCGTACGTGGTATGTTTCGTTTGCTCTTCCAGATATTCTCCTGTTTCAATGGGCTCTTTTTGAAGAGCCTTGGGTAATTGAGGAGCACCTCCTGCAAATGGAAGGATTGGAATGGCAGCCGGAAGTTGCGATGGTTCTTCCTCATTGCTGACACTCTTACTTTTCTTCGGTTTCTTAGGTGCACCAGCTGAAGGAAAGCCGCCTGCAGCTGCAAATGGGTTGAATCCACCATACATCCCACCCATTCCTGCTCCGCCCGCAATTCTTGCCATTCTCTCCCTCAAAGCAGCTCTACGAGCTTCCTCGCTATCCTCTTCGGTCTCTTCATCGTCATCATTCTCATCGCTTTCAGGACTCTCACTCTCTTGCTCTTGTGACTCCTCTTCCTCGTTTTGAGCCAGCGGTTCCTTAATTTCTTCGTCAGACTTATCTTCTTCGTTTTCAATATCAGGATTAGCAGTTCTACTCGCTATATCGCTAGATTGGACATCTGGATCTTCATCACTATCAACGGGTTCATTGAAATCTCCAGTTTCAGTTTCTCGTGCTGCTGCCTGAGTTTGTTGTGATTGCTTTTGAGCGCGTGATGCAGCTTCTTCCTTGGCTTTCTTTTGTAAAGCTTTCTTTTCCTCCTTTCTTTTCAAAGCAGAGGCTTCCTTTTCGGCTTCTTCTTTTTGTTTTTGCTGCAGCAATGCAATTCTCTCCTTTAAACTCAGCTTAGGACCCTCTTCCTCCTCCGTAGTCTCAGCTGATGTAACATTGATTGGAGTTCCAGCTGATTTAGCAGCTGGTGGGACGTATGACGTTTGATATGATACTCTCTTAGTTTCGTTATAGGATGGAACATACGAAGAAGCACCTTGATAAACCTTTTTGTGGCTCGCACTTTTCTCTTCGTGATTCTTATTGTCTGGCAATGGAACAGAGGTTCCTTGATCGAAAGTGGCTATTCTTGAGGTCAGTTTGTTCGGAACAAAGTGTTTCGAGTCGGCACCCTTAGGCTCGATAACCTTAGACTGTGATTGTGCTTGAAGCTGATGGTCCGTATCCTTTGATACATTGGTAGGTTGGCTCTTTGATGGGAAGGCTTCGTTCTCCTCCTTTACTTGTTCAGGTGCTTGGTGATCTTGCACTGCAGAATTCGATTCCTCAAGCTCAGCAACGAAGTTCTTTGGAAACATACCGCTCTTGATTACACCATCTGCATCCGTGTATCTGCCACTATACCACTCCTCATCTTCTACTGCAGTAACCTCTATGATCTGTCCTGCTTCAAAGTTGAGGTCGTCTTCGTAATCAGACTTGTACTCGTAAAGTGCGCGGGTGGTAAAAGGCGTTGCGTTTGCCATTGTCCTCGAAGCAATCTATTTTCTTTGCAATTGAAAGACAAAGATAATTCCTCAGCTTTTAGGTACCCAATGATCGGTAATTGAATTCCCCAGTGGCTCTACTTCTACCCTGCTAATACTGATGATCCCAGGTTCAACTACCAGCAAACGCTCAAACTAAAAGGAGGTCTTGAATCGGATCTGAGAATATAGAAACAGTTTACCCGGTTTTAATATACGTATTACGTGGCACTATCAATGGATTCGTTTCCCTGGTAACAGGTGGGTATATATGCTCGGCCAGGTTATCATGGAGAAGCAAATCTATTTGATGGTTTAAACTATACAAAGCTTAATTGTTCGCCTGTAATATTTGGGTTGATTCTGCTCCACAGTCTAAACTCTGTAGACGGTTGAACGTAATCTAACTTTGTAAACTCTCACTTCGCTTTCACAAACTCATCTAAAAACCACTTGTGAAACCTTGCATCTCCTGTCAGCTCTGGGTGGAATGAGGTTCCCAATACATTTCCCTGTCTCACAGCTACCACGAGACCCTTATCCAGCTTGTGAAGTATCTGTACAGGGTACGGATTTTTGAATGTGTTCTCTGTGCGTATGATGTTCTGTGGAATTGATATGGAAGAACTATTGTCGTTTGAACTCAGCACCTTTGACACTACTGGAGCTCTGATGAACACTGCTGGAAATGAGTCCAGGCCGGGAACAAACTCACTAAAATCTAAGATTTGCTCAAAAGATTCGCGCTGTCTTCCAAACGCATTTCTCTGGACCTGGATATCTAATGCACCAAGAACTTTCTGGCCCGGTCTCCCACCTACAATCTCGCTAGCCAAAAAAATGAGCCCAGCACAGGTTCCCCAAATAGGTTTTGATGAGGAAACATAATCTACAAGTGGTTTCAAGAGGTTTGTTCTCTCTGAAATTAGAGATATGGATGTGCTCTCACCTCCTGGAATCACCAGCGCATCAGTTTGCTCCAGCTGCTCTGCAGTTCTGACTTCGATAAATTCGAGGCTGTCGCTGTATTGGGATTTGACACTATTGAAGAGATCGACATGCTCTTGGAACGCACCTTGTAGTGCAAGCACTCCAACTGTGTACCCCATTTCTTATAGATCTTTAAGGAATGTAAGTTTGCTTGATACTGGATCCCAATTTTCGCCTTTTCGATTTCTTAAATATGTGTAGTCCATGAGAATTGGTTTCGTTATGACTCAGTGACTCTGATTAGTGGCCTTTCATAATTTTGACGACTTAGAACCCCAGAGTTTGAATTGGGCAAACTCTAATTACCAAATGCTTAAATTGATTACCGGTGTGCTACAAACTCATAAATAAATGTAGCTTTTTGTTCATATATATATATATATATGTGTGTGTGTGTGTGTGTGTGTGTGTGTGTGTGTTATTGCGAATTCAACTATCGCTGAAGATCACAAATACAAGATTTCCCCGTCTTTGAGCAATGTACAATAACGTATCTGGTTCCTTTGGACGATTCTTTAGATAAGGCGTTATAGATGTTCGTGACAAAACTTCTTGGTGTGGAATTTGAAGCACCACCAACTTTTCTGATCCATTCTTCCTTCTGTGAGATAGAAGTTATTGAAAGCATATCCATCACTTCATCCTTAATGGGATCAACAGCAAAGATCGGCGTATCTGAAAGTTGATTCAAGATCATACCACTGACTTTGCGTGCATCCTCTTCCAACGGCCATCTATCCTTCTTGTTAGACCTTTTAGAGCTTCTAGTAGCCTCATTTGGAATGTAGATAACTTTTTGAGCTTCGCTCAAAGTCAACGATTTCGTCATGCTATTCGAAAGGCCATCTTCATCAGAGGAGCTATCATAGTCTATATTGCTACCTGCTATCTGGTTGTTTGGGTTCATAATCACATCCTTTTCACTTAGTCCAGTTTGCAAAGCAATAATCAACTCGTCAAGATCAACATCAAGATCAATAGATGTTTCTAGATTTTTCAGTTTTAAAGGTTTATATTTCTTTTTGTTTGAATTATGCAGACTTCTCTGCTGTTGTTGCTGTTGCTGCTTTATCAATACTACCCAATTTGCACCATCTTGTTGAGCACACGTTAAGATATCTTCGATGCCATGACGATTTCTGAGAATATCAGCTGAAATACCATTCTCCCATAACCTTCTAACAATTTCAAATGCAAGGGCCTTGTAGCCAGTTTGGCTCAAGCAAGTCACTAATACATCACATCGTTTTGGTTTCCAATCGATTTTGCATCCACTATCTTTGAGCAGTTTTTTATTTTTCGAGGGGGTCTTTCTTGATTTGTCGAGTTTCATATAACTTTGCAACAAACTGGAGATCCTTTCACACGCTAAGTTAAATCCGACAGCGTGTTGCACATTAGAAGCTCTATTCGACGGCCTTTCTAGATAAGAGATCAAACTGTCATATCTTCCACCAGCGGCTATGATAGATCTTCTTTTGTCCTCATTCACAGCCTGGAACATTATACCGTTATCATAAAAAGATGCATTGAAATTGCTCAAAGGCGATATAGAAACTTCTCGAGAAACTCGGAACATTTTCAGGTAATTTAAGACTTTAGAGAGATGCAAAATGTAGCCGTCAATTTTAATTAATTGGGCACTATCAATCATTAGCTTATGAAGCCTGGCTTTAGCATTCTCTATACTTGAACGAAAATCAAATTGCTCCAAGTCGTGTAGGGCTGTCGACGTGATATTCAGCTGGGTCTTCAACTCCTGCTTGGCTTGTTTCATCGTTTTTGTGAATCCGACCTGGGAAAGCGTATTGGAGACGATTGGTCTTTGAGCTTTATCTATTCCACAATAATCAAATATGATATCCAAAATACCACAATGACTTATCACAAATGAAGTAGTGTTTTTCTTGAAAATGGGGAAAATCGAAATAATGTCGTCGAGAATCTTGATGGTTTCTGCGTCATGAAATGCTAGATCAGAACTGTCCGATGAGACAATGTCAAAGTCAATTTCCAGAAATTTTGCTGGTTCTGAACTAGTGGAAACATCATCTGGTCTATAGACGTATTCCACTCTGAAGAGCTTTTCCAAAGGAGAAGTGTTTTTTGACAAGTACCTGGCCATAGGCAAAGTCAAATCGTAAGCCAATTGAAGGACTGCTCCAGTCTTATCCAAAACCTCATAAACATTTTGCATTGAATATAATGGTGATTTGGGAAATAACATCGGAGGTCCACGGGTCTGAACTGCACCATGATTTTCGAATATCACAACGATCTCTTTTATCATTTGGTAATTTAATAACTCACTTGATTTACCAAGTTCCTTTTTCGTCTTGTCAAACAGAATATCATTTGCCAGATTATATGGCTGCTTGAATAGAATCTCTCTGACCTGTTCTTGCCATGGTGATGCCGGATTAGCTAAACTTCCTAAAGCTTCCTTTATGATCTGATCTTGGTCTTTTACGGGCAGCCAACCGGACCTTAGAAGCGTATCAGCGGAAGGTCTAGCATCAGGGTTATGATTCAATAGCAATTGAATTATTTTTTTCTCATTCGGATATTTGTTCGACTGAAAATCGCTTGGAAATTCAATATTGGGTGTCCGTAGCTTTTTCAGCACAGAAACTCTTTCCATACCAGTTTTTAGGGGATGGATCATTTCAAAGAAGATTATTCCAAGAGAATACATATCAACCTTCTCATTGTAATTCCCGTTTCCTGTTAGAACCTCGTTAGCGACATATAGGGTTGTTCCAACATCAGAAGTCAAATCTTCAGAATTTTGAAAAGAAGTTTTATCTTGTTTTGAGATTGTCATGCTTGAATTATGGACATTTTTCGCTAGTCCGAAGTCACCAACTTTGATATTATTTGATTGATCGATAAATATATTCATAGGCTTCAAATCTCTATGGATAATACCTTGAGAATGGATGTGGCTTAAAGCTTCCAAAATTTCTCTCAGAAGCCTGAAGTATTCATCTCTGTTATTGAAAAGAATTCCAGCAGTTATTAGATCATGCAATGTATGATTCTCACAGTACTCCATTTGAATGAATAGAGTACTCATTCTCTTGTTTTTGACCCCAGACCTCCGTAGTCGTTTCGAAAGGTTCTCTGAAGTTGCAGAGCAGTCATCAGAGTTTTCCTCTGAGGAACTATAACCAAATTCAATTTCTGGATAATCATCATGTAAAGAATTTGATATAAAATCAAGTGTGTGGCTTCTATTGAAACTTGGTTTTGAGAAGTTATAGGAAGACAGTTTACTCTGGTTTTTCGTACTACTAGCATCTGAACCGTCAAATCTACTACTAGTTAACTCATCTTCATCCTCATTTTCATCTTCACTTGATTCAAATGGGTCTTCTTCCGGCTCAGAATCCTCCTCAAGCCATGCAGCATAATACCTCACCACGTATTGATGGTTTAACCTTGCCAATAGCATAACTTCATTCAAAATACTAGATAACTTATCTTCTCTATGCCTAATTTTTTTGATCGCGTAGAATCTTCCATCTAATCTATTTCGAGCTTTTATAACCTCTCCGAATGCCCCTTTGCCTAGTATAGCACTTTCTTCAAAATCTTGTGCGTATCTAGAAATTTTTCCAAGATTTTCATTTGCTGAGTATGAGAATCTTTGTCCATTATTGAAACTTCTTCGAGGGCGTCTTGAGTGTGAGGATCCAATGGAAAGCGTACTCATCATCATAGTAGAATTGGATTCTTCAAGATTGCTATGAACCCTTGGCAATAGATTAGGATTAGGTTGATCAATATTTGTTCTTAGAAATTTTAGAGCCAAGAGTTCCAGAGGAGATGGTCGTCTTCTTGGTTTTTCAATGAAAATGCTCTCTAAAAATTCTTTTATAGAGCTTTCCAGTGGAACAATAGAAGCAAATTCTGTTGGTGACTCATATTCTTTGATTACTTCAGAGCCGACTATCAACTCAACAAACAACACTCCCAGATCCCAAACATCAGTCTTCCTTTGAGGCTGATTATTATCCTTTGATTCTGGAGCGAGCCAGTTGCTTTGAAAAAGGCTAACTTTATGTGAGTTTTGATTTGGATGGGCAGATAACATTTTCAGTAGCCTATAGCCATAAGTAGAATGCTGCAGTTTTGCAGTAGTGACACCAATATCGTTATTCTTGAAAAGTGTTACTGAGCACAGATTCAAATATTTATGGACAAGCCCCTGTTTATGTAATGTTTCAAGACCTTCTATTAGTTGGATTATCCATGATCTTGCTGAGGCTAAATTCACGAACTTAACTGTTTCTAGTATATCTTCTAATGTACCAACAGATGAAAACTCAGTCAATATTCTGATCCTGAAAAAAGCCGAACTCTTCTCGTCTTGAATAAGCGGATCAATACTATAAGCGAATAGAGTGCAAATATTCTCATGTCTAACTTTGACTATGCTAGACAATTCCTTCTCCAGCTGCTGAACTTCTTTTTTCCCCTCTGAGGTTTTGTAGTATGGATTCTCTAGATTTATTTCTGTCATTAATAATAAACATTCGTCTTCTAATTTCTTATTACTGTATAATCGAGCAGCCGGACTTGAGAAATGCAAATAAGGCTTTACTAAAACCTGCTTTGCAAATGAAAGCATTCCTAGTGGTTTGGAGTTGATACATTTAATAACAGCTTTGAATTTCACGATCATGTTGTTGGACAATTTGAATTCCATTGGGTTATCGAAGGTGTAAACATCACCTGAATTGAGCTGTTCAGTAGGTGGTACCAAAAGAGAATCATCAACTTCGTCAAATGTTTCAGCCTGTGATTCGCTAAGGTCATTATTGCGCTTTTGCATCTCCTCCTCTATCAGCTTTTGCTCTAACTTTAAGTCATGCAGTCTCCTAGCTTCTTCATTAGCTGCTGTTTTTTTTTCCTGGGCCTCTAATTTTTCTCGCTCACTTTTCAGTCGTAATCTTCTTTCATCTTCTAAAGAGTTCGTGTTTACCGTTTTCTGATAATCATTAAGTTTCTCTTTAATTGTTTCAGCAATTTCAAAAATCATTTCATTTCCTTTTAAGTCCTTACATTTTTGCTTAATGAGACTTTCTAGGTATTGTAACTGACTTGCAAGTACATTATTGGAGTTTTTGATAATTAACACGGGAATTGACATGGGATATGTCGAGGTAAATTCCACATGTAAAGTCAACTCCACGACAGGATTAATTTCCTCAGATTTTAAAGTGATTTCGAATATAGGTGAAGGTTTTTGATTCCAAGCAGACTGCGTTGGTGTTAAATTGACAAATTCATGGATATAAATGGATTCGAGAGCTTGTGCTTCATTCTTCTGTAATTCATAATAGTCCTCAATTGTAGCTCCGTCTAACATTTTGAGATCAAGAACAAGCTTTCGCCTTGATATGATGTTGTTTTATTGTTGTTTTGCCTATCGATGTCGCTTGCTACGCCTTTCTTTGTCCCGCACCAAAAATGAAGTAGTAACTAATTGTTATTCACAAGTATCACAACTTCACTAGTATTCCTATAAACAGCCCTGAATTTAGTGTTAGCAATACATTCTGGGCTATAGACACTGGGTCCAACTTAACTCACTTACCGAGCTGTTTAGAATGACATCTTTTTCTCTGTATTAAAATTTAACTGCTAGAAAAAAAAGGTATGATGATAGATATATCTAGAATTCAAAAATGTTGAAATGGACGGTCTGGCTGCTCTGTTTTAAACTAAATCTGATGGGAAGCTTTTCTGCAAATCTAAGTAGTGTATAATAAATCCAGTATCCTAATCGCGAACTCTTACTATAATTTGGATTCGGATCAATTGCAACAGATTTCTAGAGAGCGGAGGTTATAAAAACCACTCGAGGGCTTTCAATTTCTCTGGAATATCTACGCAGACCTCACAATAGCTTCAAAAGTCATATTTGCAAGTTATATATATATATCTTTAACGAGGTTTTCTGAAAATTGTGCACCAATATGAGTAACAGTACATACATTTCATGCGTTGAGTCATAATTATGAAGTCTCGCAAAAAATACAGAGAACAGGATGCATCAGCTGTAAATGGAATTACATATATATGAAAATGTATAAATATGACAGGATTTTACACGTCCCTCGTATCGTCCAGTAAATGCGCCTCGCCGTCACCATCTCCTGAGTCCGCTCTAATTACAGAGACCTCTTCAGCACTGACATCGCTATCATCCAAAATAGGCTTGAAGGCAACTGGGCTTGTCAACTCAGGGAAGTTTCTCCTGTAGGACCAATAGGCTATGGATAAACCTATCAAACTTCCCAGAATAACATCCACAAAGTGATGTCTATAGTCCTCTGTTCTAGATAATGCAATTAAAGAGGCACCAAAAGCAGGGATAGAGCTAGCAACTTTTCTCCAAGATCCAGTCAAAGGATGTTCCGTTAAAAGCTGGCCATACAACCAGAGTGTTAAATAACCTAATCCTGAAAATGCAGTACTCGAATGACCAGATGGTGTCGTTCTGAACCCATCCAAAAGTCTATCTCTATTATCCGAGGTGCAGACATCTTTGGCGTAAACAAGCGTGTTGATTGGTGTGCCTTCCTTAGGGATACATCTAGCTATGAAATCAGGTCTGTGTCTCCCAATCCAATTTTTCAAAAGATCGGTGAACAACTCGTTTATGAAGAACGAAACAAGTAATCCTAGCAGTGAAATGTAACCGAGATATATCTTATGCTTAGGATGTCCAATGATGACAGTGAATAACACGATAACAATAATAGGAATCACAAGAGAATATATAATGTTCGCGCTGTTAGGCACGCGTTCATGCTCTGCAAAGGGATGATTTATCGTCAAGTCGTTGACGTAAAACTGTCTTTGAAAAGGCTCGCCAACGTAAAATACAAAATAATTGACTATGAAGACAATAGGAATCAGTATAACATCACCTACTCTCCACTTCTTCATTGTGGGAAAGAAGGTGAAGCGTTCAAATCCTAACCCCAGTCTATTTATTGCCATACTATCTTAGTCTATTCTGTTTCTAGCTGCAAATTGATCAGGTAATTAAGCAAATGACGCACCGAATAACCTCAACAGTGCTTTATCAACACACCGTGATCGAGACGATTGGCTGGCACTTGAAAAGCAAATGTGCTTCGAAAGAGGATGATATAATCAGTGATTTTATGTGTTCCGGGTAATCCATCTCTTTTATCAGTTTTTCGTCTACACCAGTTTTGCTAGATAGCGGCAGGCCTTTAATAATTACATACTTTTTGCTGCGTTTTCGTCTCACAACCCAGCGTCTAACGTACGAGCACCAAGCAATTACGTAGGAGGGAACTAGGGTCTCTTTTGTACCATCGTTTCTAGGCAGTTCTATTCCCAGGGTGATATCGCGGGAACAGCAATGCCGCCCCAATTCTTCAAAGATGCACACAATTCTATGAGCAGCAAGTTTGTACCAAGATCCTTCTCACTCAATCTACAAGGTAAGAACTTTGAACACATGCAGAGAGTGAGTACTATAGACTCAAGCAATGATAGCGCCTCCAATGACTCTATTGCCACCCCAAAAGCGAGCTCTACCGCCCCGTCAACTGGCTCTTCTTCCAAACTGTTTGGCGGCTATACTTCTAAAATATCGAAGAAGAATGAAATGGAGATCGGTTCAGAGTGTATCTTACAGGATTCATCGCTCGATCGTATTGCACATATTGTCGAGGGAGACGGTTTGCACTCGAAAGTTAAAGGTGGCGTCTCTTCAAACTCAGGATGTAACGCTGAACCTCGAGAAGAGATGGACGACGACGACCTGCAGATCACAGATATAAGAGATGTTTCGCTTGATACAAACTTTGAAAATGACAATTTCCAGCAATTTCAGAAGACTGAAAAGCCTGAGATTGAGCGGTACGCTTCCAATGCTGAGTCTTCTAGTGGTGACTTACTTTTAGAAGCACTTTTCAAATCACAGAAACTCTGCGCATCATACAAAGAGCAATTATGTGCCAGCAGCGCTAAAGTCTCTTCCCAAGAAAAAACGATATCAAAGCAGAACCATCGTATATCTGGCATCAAATCTGCTCTTGAGAAATTCAAAGAGAACATGGATTCATTAAGACAAGCTACTAATGAGATTTATGCATTGAAAGATGCAGACAATCAAAAGCTCTTAATCCTAAAATCTGATCGCGAACTTGTCGCTAAAAGAGTATCACTACTAAAGACTGAAACATCAGCTTTGAGGGTGAAACTTGACCATTTGAAGGAACTAAAAATTTCCACCGGTTATGAACTGGAGAAAAGTATGGCCAATACTATTTGTTGAAGTTTTTGCACTCTAGATTTAACTCCTTGTTTCAAGAGGATAAAGAGATTTCTCATCTTCGGCAACAGCTTGATGAAACATCTGGTCTTCTATCAGAGCAAAAGATAAGATCGTCAAATCTAGAAAGGACTCTACAGTTATCTCGAAAAGATTACGATCAGAAAATTTCTGAATTTCTCGTTAATCAAGAAAATTTTAAAACATCTTTAGAAAGCAAGTGTGATACTATGAAAGAAGAGCTTGAGGGATTTTCAAGGTAAATATATACCACTTTCTTTTATTTGGTTTTGAATTCTAACTCAAAACAGATCAGAAGTATTTCAAAAATTATTACCTCAATTCACCATTGTTCAAGATACTCTTAAAGGTGAAATGGAGGCTCTTAGTTTAAGGTATGATTTTGTTAACTACATCAACGTTTTCGAATTAAGTACTAAGTCGCATCTCTTCCAGTTTCTCTAAGTCTTTGAACATCTATGAAACAAGCATGACAAAACTAGAAAGTGTCGTTCGACAGGATAATGAAAACATCAATCTTGAATTTACAAACAAGTTCAAGAATATGGATAAATCTTTCGAAAGGGCAACCATGAAGTACAATTCTTTTGATGAATTGCTTGCCAAAATTTCAAGCTGTGTCCAAGGATTGGCCTCTCAGATCAGTTCGGATAAAGACGATCATTCAGTTAAAGATGCATGCACAGATATAAAATCTCTAATCAATGATGTTCTCGAGGAGATCCATAAAAATGGAACAGAATCTACTGAGAGAAACCAGAAGTTGCTAGATCTGAATTTAAAAGCTAATCAAGAACTGATTGAGCTTCAGAGAGTCATAGAAAGCAATATGGATACCATTCAAGGACTTCATAACCACATCGATGATCTATCGAAGGAAAAATCTGATTTGACATTAAAAATAGAGCAGCTCAGCAAAAACCTGCAAGAAAGGCAAGAAGAATTGCAAAATAAAGAAAGCCAGATTAAAATGTGTGATCAGAGAACTCAAAAATGTAAATTGAGCTGTGAGAGTAAAATGAGAACTCAAAATGAGATACATCGAATGGTTACTGATGAGAGAAATAAGCTAAAACAGGATCTTGAGAAAGAGGTGAGCATCCTGACATCATCACTTTTTACGGTTGGAACGAATAAATACTAACTAATCGTTATTTAGCTGGTATCTACTAAAAATATTGCCGCAGAACTCGAAAGTTATAAATCATTGACTGAAACATTAACAAATGAGCTCTCAAAACAGAAATCCGATTACGAGATCCGATTTTCAAATGCACAAGCAGCAGCACAGAAGTTAGAAACGGAGAATCAGTTGCTAAAATCGGAGATGGAAGATATGAAAATAAAGCTTAACAATGTTCCTACTGATGCAAGTCAGATTTCTAACAACGATCTAGAACTCACGATTAGCAAAGCACCAGTCAGACCGGTGAAGTCAGTAGTTGATTCTAAGCGCAATAAATCTCAAAATACGTTGACTACGAAATACTCCAAAAGAAAAACACTACTTGATGATTCAGATGAGAAAGTTGCATTATTTGATGAGTTCGAGCTTGACTCGATTGAAGATATCCGTTCTCCCGCTCCTCCTAAACGCTACACGAAAAGAAAGAGAATAACCACTAGAGACTGAAGTTTAGCATTTGTCGTATTACTTTTGATCCACATAGCTTATAAAAGGTCTACATGCATCCCGGTTATTTTTCTATTTCCTCTATAATTTGTTTCTTATTTAATCTATGCATCATCTTGACTGGATTTTCTTGGTTAAATCTATCAAAATGTACAACAGGAACGTCAAAGCACTATATCGTTAGTAGAGTTCAAAGTGAAAAAATGAAAAAGTAATTTATTTCCGTACATAGGCATCCCACCATTGTTTGTTCATAGGGTGCGTTATATCGATGTACTTCAAATCGATCTGATTTTTGAGTTTATCCTTGGATTGGATCACTTCGTCAACCACGAGCTTGGCTTGATCGCACAAACCACATTCTTCTTTCCCAAAAAAAGTCAACGTAACTTTTTGGAGGCATGATGTATATGAGCTGAAAAATCTAGCTGAGCCAATAGAAATTGAACGAGAAGTCAAAGCTTTTTTGAACATGGCTGCTTCGAGTTAACTAACACTCTTAACACAAGTGGAATTTATTAATGTAATAATTTTTACAGCGAATATTCGCGAAGTCTTCGAGTGGGTACATGTATAATTATTGTGCCGCAAATTATCTATCCTTCTATATACCAAACAAGCGTCATGCCGAATCCAGATTCGTCGTCCATGATCCTGGAGTATGAGCTCTACGCTCTCTCCTTACCAGTTCATTTGGAGCGTTTACTTGCTTTCGAATTGAAGTGAAAGAGTAACTTTTTTGACCGCCATCAACTTCTCTCCACCAACTAAATGAGTAAAAGGTTAATAAATATGTCTGAAAATTGAAAGTGAAACTAACAGTCATGTAATGTTCTTCTGTACTTACCTCTCTATTTGTGAGCTTTCTTTTAGTATAAGTTTATATGTCTTTACTGCCAATTTGCGAAGTTTGGGATCATTTTTAATCCCTAGTCCGAACTGAATTAACTGCTTCAAGTTTGAATTCTCTTCGGTGAAATAAAGTCTCATTGAACTCTTATGTCTTTTGACTAATTTGTAGAGAGTTTCATAGAAGTATAATGTACTATCGAAATTAGTTGAGAATTCAACTGCTTGATATAATATGGGTATCAACCCAATAAAATCATCAGCACCATGATCTGAATTTTCGATGAAATGGTGTATCAAAATAAAGATTTTGGAGGATATCGAGTTGGAAGCAGTCTTCTTCATAATATCCGTAGAGTGTAAGCCCAACTCAATGTTTATCAAATATCGATATAGCACACTATGATCTTGGGCTTTGGGGCGCTCTATCTCCCATTTGCTAAATTGTTGTAGTATTTCATCATTCTCGTATTCGCCAAACGTCCAGTGTGAAAAACAATACTGTAAAATAACTTCGAATAGAAGCATGGAGATATTCTGGTTTGAATCAAAAAGTGCATCAAAAATCAAACCGGAATCGATGAAAATATCCATTATTCTAGTTAATGAATTCAAGAAAATATTCGGGTTGTCCATATTTGGAGAGTTCGCAGTGAAAGCTATAAATCTCATCACTGATATTATTCTAGTACAAGAATCATTGTTCGACGTTTTTTGGATTTTAGAATCATTGCTGAGGGAAAGAAATATCTCTGTGATTGTCTTCTCAGCTAAACGTGCTGAGCTGAACTGCGTGTTTTCAATTGGAAAAGCAAGCTTGATTGCATCCGCAATTTCCATTGTTTCTGAAGTTTCTTCCTCATTTTTGAGAGATATATACATTCCATTGGTTTCCGGTTGCAAGATCCTCATGAATGATTCTAAGTTGTTTTCAATCTTATTTTTCGATGAGTCTATTTCCTCAGCGGATGAGGTGTTTGTATCTGTGGAGGAGTCTTTCACAACTTCTAAAAACCTATACTTCATAGTATGGTTAGACTCCTGGCATAAGTTATTGATAGAGCTTGGATATTGTTCATGTTCCGGAGATTGGGATTCTTTCTTTGGATCTGTAGGATATGCTGGGTTTTGGTGATGTTCGATCTCAGTCCTGGTATATGCAAAATTCGTATTTTCAGCTACTGTCGAATTGGAAGACCAAATGGAATCACCGGACTCTAGGCTATTTCTTCTTCTTCTTAATGAATATTGATATTCTCTTAGTCCAAATACAACACAGGATAGTATCATCCACAGAAAAGCAAGCGCCCCAAAGATATAAAGGCTCTGTAATAGGGGAAAGTATTTGGGGAAAGATGGAGAAGGAATATGATGCAGCGTAGAGTCTTCCAAGTATCCCATGTGATAAGTATCAGAGTCCACGCCTGGTATTCCTCTTCTCACTTTATGATGCAAAACCATATCTTGACACTAAAAATATCAAAGCTGAGAAAGTCGAAGAGCGCTGAGGTGAACCGCAAGTTAATAGCATCACATTTACTGTTGACTTGCTCTTTGTACAGATTTTCATGACTACTATCAAATTTCTTGTTTTTGTGTCAGTTCTTCGAGAAAGTGAAGCTGCTTCAAAACCTTGATAAATGTACACAAAACTCGATCCCTGTGCTTTTAACAGATAAATAGAAAGTCACACAGCAATTTAAATCCCAAATAGGGCAAGTTCTTGAGTTAAACTAAAACCCTTCATTACTGTTGACTCTTATGGCCGCCGTTTGGAGTAGCACCGTCACAAATCTGCAAAATAAAAAAGAAGGCAAACGAAACTGTCACATTCACTGTCTCGTTTTCTTCGGTATATCGCTGAGCGAAATTCAGTAAGTCTTCCAAACATTGTAACTCCGCGACGGGGAATTGAACCCCGGTCTACCATGTACTGTCAAAACGACAAACGGTGATTCTAGCCACTAAACTATCACGGACTATGTTTCCTGCCGATAAAATAGTAAAATCTTTAGTGTCACTTGTATCGAAGTAACCGCCAAAATATTGAAGTTAACTTTGTTGCGCATATTTGGCAAGGAAGTGTTCTTGATCATTTTCTCACATGAACATAATTGAGTCGGATTTCTTCGTGAACAGTTCTGAAGCTAGCTATCACGCTACATGTACAAAAAGTAGTTTCTTTTTCGGATGAGGCTGATTACGTCTTGGGTCTGTTAGGATGTTTTCTGTAGTTTGAGTTTTGATCGGCTAGAACTAAGGGATGTTGCAGGTTTTTTCCAGGACAAGAGTGTATATAAAGAGTCCAAAACAGTGTATATTACAGAGTTTTGTCTTGCGATTATAGTAGCGAGCATCAATATAATTTAGGGTACAACAACTGAGCCATCCATTATACTTTTAATTACGCAGTGGAGATTCAAGTTGGTATGGGAAACACTGGGTTTGTTTTGTTTACAAAAGGTATGTTGTAGACAAGGATTTATCGAAGCCCTCAAATAAAGAGTCAGGGCGTTCCATTATTCTCGATGAGTTCTAAAAAGAGATATTCAGAGATTCTGAATACACCCACTCCATTCTCAAAGTCTCACACCGATGTGAAAATAGGAAATAAGTTGATGATTTCCAATATTGGGAAGGTCATCTTAAGATATGTGGGCACTGTTGAAGGTAAAGCTGGAAAGTTTGCCGGTATAGAACTTTTAGGAGAGAGCGTTTCGTTCGGAAAAAACAGTGGGGATGTTAATGGCAAATTCTATTTTAGAACTAAAGTTCCTGGTGCAGGTTTGTTCATAAATTATGATAAACTAGTCAATGCGATTGAGTTTACTGAATCGCCTCCAACCAGTAGGAAACAGCCCGCTACGATTAACCGATCGGAGAATCTGATCGATCAATTCTCTCCGCTCCCAGCTGCTTCTTTAAGTTCAAAAAGGCTCTCGACAAGAAGACAATCTTTGGCTCTGCGTGGAAGTTTGCAAAATGATGCTTATACGCCAAATTCTTCCAATAGATCAAAAGAAACCGTATCTTCACCATTGGAAGAAGAGCTTCAGAGAATTACTTCTGATAAAATAATTGTGGAAAGTCAAAAACAGAACCTTCAACAAGAAATATCCCTGCTCAAAAACGAAATCAATGAGTTAACTTCTAGAGTGAAAAATAATGAAAAATTGATCCAGGAGTTTGACGTCAAGAACAAAGAACTGGAAAAAGTTATCGGTGCATCCAATGAGAAAATAAGAGCATCTGAAGCTAAATTAATGAAACAGCGAAAGTTTTACGAAGGTCAAAGGGAAGAACTGTTGGACATTATTGACCAATTAGAATCTCAGGTTGGAGATAACGAAACACTATATTTGGGTGAATTATCCAAACTTCAGCAGGAGATTGAAGAACAGAAAAGTCACATAGAAAAACTAACTTCTTCGGAAGCAAATGATAAACTGTTAGAAGGAAAAGATAAAAAAATCTCTATTTTGATGGATGAGTTAGACAGAGCAAAATCGACTATAGAGTCGTTGAGAAAAACTGTTCAGGACCATGAAGAGCAAGATTTGAAGTTGAGTAGTCAAACAAACGCTGATGTGGATGTTTCCAAAAAAATGAAAGAGAAAGATAGTGAAATATCGGCATTGACTTTGAAACTCAAAGAGCTATCGTCACATAACTCAAAAATATCAAGTGATAATGAGAAACTCAAATCTCTTGAAGAGAAACTGGAACTTTTGGAGAACCAAAGACAAGGGAACCAGAATTTTGAAAAGGAAAACCTAGAGCTAAAGAGAAAATTAAAAGAAATAAATTTCCCAGAATTGCAGAAAAAATTGAATGATTATGAACAGATCATAGATCGTTACAAAGATCAGGGAAATTTAGCACTGGGGTCACCCCCATCTGAAGAATTGAGTGCCTTGAAAAAAGAATTAAACGACAAAACTTCGGAAATACAACAACAAAAGAATAGATTGGAGAGTTACGAAAAGGAGATATACCAGCTTAAAACGCTGGAGCATTTACAGTCAGAAAATAAGGATGAGCGTGCTTTGAAAGACTTTGAGGAAAAAATTGCTATTCTCGAGTTCAGAAACCAAGAGCTAGAGAAAGAGAGGGAGCTTTCTGTGGAGAAAGATAGTAAAATAACACACTTAGAGAAAACAGTGCAGGATTTGAGCCTTAGTCTAGAAAGCAAAGTCGATGAAGCTCAGATAATTGACGAGTTGAAGTCTCAATTGATTTTGAAAGACGAGAAAATCAGCAAGTTATCAGACCAAACCCAAGAAATGTCTCAAACTTCCAAAACACATGACCATATCGAGTTCGAGGAGAAAACCCTTGAGATAGAGCTACTCAAAGAAGAAATTCTGGAATTGAAATCGAGATTTGACGAGAATCGTGTACATGAGCTCGAACGTGAAATTCAGAAACTGAAGAATCTTTCCAAACCAACTACTAATAATGAACTTAACGAACAAATACGAATTTTACAGTTAGAGCTGAAAAAAAAGCCAAGCCAAAGAGAATATGAGGAAATGAAATCTGAGTTAGGACTCATAGATGGTCTAAGGAAAGTTGAGACCAAAAATAAAGACCGTGAAATCAGAGAATTAAAATCTAAAATCAAAGAGTTGACGGCATCAATAGCACCTATTGAAAGCTCTCAAACTTCCCAGAAGTCTAATACACGCTCAACAATGGGAGAATTATCCTTGAATAGGCCACCAGTGTTCTCACAAGTGATAGATGGAGCACTTCAAGTATACGTCCCTGAGAATAAAAATCCAACAAATGGACGTAAACTATGGTGTGGGTTATGTGAACGAGAAGGTCATGATAGCATAGACTGCCCGTATGAGAATGACATCTTTTGAATCACTAGCTGAGATGGGCATTGAAATTCGGTACTCTAATAGTATGCACTGCTTTGATAATCAGGATTTACTGAGTACCCAGACTATAATTACACTAAAAATGAAATTAGAGAGTAGCTCACCGTCCTAGCTAACTAAGCGAATAAGGCATGTCTACTTCACACACACTTCTTTTGGGTAGCACTTTGATAGGCTTCGAAGCAGTGCAATTGTATGAAAGAAGAAAAAACAAAAATACTGATTCAAAAAGCTCATTCGAATATCTCAGGATCAGAATGTAGGTTCAAGTAGTTTTTGTATCTGTACCTTATGAGTTTCTAAAACGGCACTGCTTTAAAAAGCTTCGGATCTCAATGCTTGGTACCTGATGATGTAAGATATCTCGATTAGTGATGTCTTTTGCAAGCTCACCAATTTCCAGTCCAGGTGCACAGCATCCATCCCGCAAGAAGCTCTCTTCTTCAATAGTAGGCACTTTCGCCTTCTTCTACACATACACTGCTTCTTCACGTATCGATAACCCTCCCCTACTCGTTTTGTCCATCATTCAGTCTTGATCCTACTCTCTTCATTAGCCGGTGTCACCCTACTGAATGTTATTGTCTGGAGAAATTTCAATTTTTTTTCTCATTAGTGACTCAATCCGATACTGATTTTAATTAATACTTTGATTTCAAAACTCTGTCGTATCAGGTATAATTGATAATTGAAGCTCTGGAAACAATATGCCGTTCCCGGTCCTACCATACTTCAATGCTTCTACCAGTGAAAAGCTTCTGACCCAGCTTTCTGTTACGGGATCTGCTCTTTTCAAGTTGACTGGTGACTCTGAACTATCTGTTATCAATGCTAATCGTTCAATTTTGAAAACCTCAGAGGTTAACGTGGAGTTTTCAGAAGAAGTTGACACGCAGACCATTATTGATCTATTGAACAATGGGATAACTAAAGTATTCACCAATGTTAAACATTCGAGTGCTTTGATTGAAGCTGGTGTCCCAAGCTCTAGAATTGGCTTCAAACTAAGCTCGATCAAAGAGTTAAAATTCGTCGATGAGAATGCTACTGTTGTTCTTCCATCTACTGAACCGCTAGCAGATTTAAAGACAGCATCCAACGGAGGAGTAAGAACCATTTACGTTGCTTTGGACAGCTCCTCGCACGTCACTATCAACTCATTAGTTGCTTCAAATTTGATTCCAATTATCAACGGTGAAGACTTGACTGTTGATCAAGAAAGTGGGAAGATTTCGATCACCGATTTGTTTATCAGCTCGCTAACCACCGATAGACATGATGGATTATACGCCACTTTGGTTACTGACATTCACAACCATTCATTGGGTTTGGTCTACTCCTCTAAGGAATCAATTTCAGAAGCTATTAGAACTAAGACCGGTGTTTACCAATCGAGACGTCACGGATTATGGTACAAGGGGAAAACTTCGGGTGCAACTCAGGAGCTGATCAGGTTAGATAAAGATTGTGATGGTGACTGTCTGAAGTTTGTAGTTCACCAGTCTGGGGTTGGATTTTGTCATCTTGCGCAAGATTCATGTTTTGGTCAGATTAGCGGACTGCCTAGATTGGAAAAGACTCTACTTGATCGTCTAGAAAATGCACCAGAAGGATCGTATACCAAGAGACTTTTCACCGATGAAAAGCTTCTCGTTGCTAAGATCAAGGAAGAAGCTGAAGAATTAACTGAGGCGAACTCTAAATCTGACATCGCATGGGAAGCTGCAGATTTGTTCTATTTTGCCTTGACTAGATGTATAAAGAATGGAGTTACTCTAGAAGATATCGAAAGAAACTTGGACCTCAAAGGTTTAAAAATCACTAGAAGAAAAGGCGATGCAAAACCTAAGTTCATCGAACAAGATTCCAAGCAAAAACCAGTACCAAAGCCCCAATCTGATCCTATTGATCCAAATTCCAGAATCGAAATGAACGTTATAGATGTCTCAAAAGTGTCGCCTGAAGTTATCGAAGCTTCTTTGAGAAGACCAGTGCAAAAAACTGCAGATATCATGAAATTAGTCAATCCCATCGTTCAATCTGTACGCGAAAAGGGTGATGCAGCCTTGTTAGAGCTAACTGCAAAATTCGATGGGGTGAAGCTAGATTCGCCAGTGATTCAAGCTCCATTTGATCCAAAATTATACGCAATAACGGACGAATTGAAAGAGGCTTTGGACTTATCTATTGAAAACGTTTACAAATTCCACAAAGCTCAGCTACAAACTGAGACTTTGAAAGTTGAAACTCAACCTGGTGTGATCTGCTCGAGATTTGCAAGGCCAATTGAAAGCGTTGGCCTGTACGTCCCTGGAGGTACTGCTGTTTTGCCCTCAACTGCATTGATGCTTGGTGTGCCAGCATTTGTTGCTGGTTGTAAGAACATTGTCATTGCCTCACCTCCAACAAAAGAAGGTTCTATTTCTCCTGAAACAGCCTATATTGCTCACAAAATAGGAGCATCAGCCATCGTTTTGGCAGGAGGTGCCCAAGCTGTCGCTGCTCTAGCATATGGTACCGAAAGCGTTCCAAAAGTTGACAAGATTCTTGGTCCAGGTAACCAATTCGTCACTGCTGCTAAGATGTACGTTCAGAATGACACCACTGCTCTCTGTTCGATTGATATGCCAGCAGGCCCTTCTGAGGTCTTAGTAATCGCTGATAATGATGCTGACCCTGATTTTGTTGCATCTGATTTGTTGTCACAGGCTGAACATGGTGTTGATTCTCAGGTGATTTTACTTGGTGTTAATTTGACTGAGGAATCGCTAAAGAACATAAATAACTCCTTGCATTCACAAGCATTAAAACTTCCTAGAGTTGATATTGTGCGTAAATGTATAGATCATTCAACTACCTTACTTGTTAAAAGTTATGAAGAGGCTTTCGAACTTTCTAATAAGTATGCACCAGAGCATTTGATCTTGCAAATTGAGAATGCACCAGACTATGTCAAACTTGTCGACAATGCGGGATCTGTATTTGTTGGTGCTTATTCCCCAGAGAGTTGTGGTGACTATTCCAGTGGAACAAATCATACGTTGCCAACCTATGGCTATGCTAGAATGTATAGTGGAGTTAACACTGCTACGTTCCAAAAGTTCCTCACCAGCCAAGATGTCACGCCTCAAGGGTTAGAAAAAATCGGATTTGCTGTTATGTCGGTAGCTAAAGTTGAAGGACTTGACGCTCATAGAAATGCAGTCAAGATCAGAATGGAAAAGCTGGGTTTGTTACCTGATGGTTTTAAATAGAATAGTTCAATATATTTGATTTATCTGTATGTATACATAGGTAAATATATACATATGTTGTAATTGGCAACGCGTTCATTACAACTTCAAAAGCCTTTGTAATTGACCGCTACTTTTCAAAGACTGCAAATCTGAATTACCACCAATATGCTTGCCATCGATGAATATGTTTGGAACAGTTGTTTGACCAGTGATTTCTGCTAACGCGTCTTGGATGTCTCCACCATCACCTATGGTGTTAAGCTGCAACACTTCTGGACTAGCACCCAGCTGTTCAAAAGTCTTCAAGGTTGCTTGACAATATGGACAGTAAGTCTTGGAAGCAATAAAGATGTGGTTTGAAGAGATGAGTTGCTGCACTTTTTGAAGGATTTCCTTTTTAACCATTTTCTTTGGACGTAGAGATTTCAGTACAACGAAAGCTATCAGAGCTAAAAGGATGAAATATTTGCCTTCCATTTATTGTGTATCTGGATTTATAATATCAATTTCAAATTCGTCGGAGATTTCAGAAAAATTCAATGGGGAAATATCTGCTTATGTAATCATCAATAAAAAAAAAACAGAAAAAAAGTCTAAAGGTACATCTGTCGCAGCTATTGCTGTACCTATAAATAACAAGGCTGACATTCCCATATATCCAGTTTTAACCACTTATTTGAACTCTTCAT